>PVKA01000219.1:0-236978 GCA_004027165.1 Ctenomys sociabilis
GAATGGTTGAAAAAGATGTGGTATTTCTATATAATGGAGTATTACTCAGCTATTAAGAATGATAAGTTTGAAGCATTTATACTGAAGTGGATGCCACTTGAACATATACTCATAAGTGAAATAAACCAGACACACATGTGTAAATATTATATAGTCTCCCTAGTATAACAAGCGAAAAGCAGAAATACAAAAGGAAATGTACAACAAGTAAAATCATTTGAGTCAGATAAGGCAAAGTGAATGGTATATGCTGCAGGATACTAATCAGCTTTTCTTCTGGATGGTTAACAACCTAAGATCACAAGTCAGAGTTGGAGAAATAGAAGAGCCACAAGGCCAGTCAACATTTTGGCCCTAGCCTTTCAAGGTCAGCGAAGACTCAGGACATAGGGGAACCTGTACTGCAACATCATGAAACTCAGGTGAGCTCCAAATTTTCTGAACAAGAAGATTATGGAACCACAGAGGAAAGAGATTGAAGTTCTAAAGTGTGCCTGGGGAGAGTCACATGAAGAGAAAACTTTCTCTCAAGCTCTCTCAGAGAGCAACTGGTCAAGCATTGGCCGTGACTCATCCACATGGATGACACAGACAAAGGAACTACAGAATAATGTACAAGCACAATCTGAAAAGGGCCCTTCAGAATCACATGTGCAGCTGGGTGAGCACTGAGCAGAACTCTGACTTTGGGGACTGTGGCCTTGTGAGCGACAATGGGCAGCACAAGGACACGCTTTATGTCACTGTTTGAAATGTCTCTTAAATAGGTTGTGAAGTCCCCATACCTGACCTTGGGAGAGGTCCTCTCCCTCCACGAGGATTACTTGCTTTCCTACAAAATGAAGGCTTGAGTTCTCTCCTACCTTGGATACTTACTTGTTCATAGCCCAGCTGTGCTACCGGAAGCTACTCTTTGCAGGACATGAGGTAACATTTTTATGTCCTGTATTCTCCATGCATGGTTCATGAAGCCATTCTGAGCCATTCCTGCCTGGAAAGAAAAAATTGGTAATTATACCTATTTGAAGGTGGATGCTTATGTTATCAAAGAGGCCCACAGTCATAGATAACATTTTAGGCAAAGATATATATATATATATATATATATATATATATATATATATATATATATATATATATTTTACTGGTAAAATTAAATACTTTTGGCTAATCTGTGAGATATCGGGAGATGGGGGTATTGGGAGACATAATCCTTAAAACATGATCCACATTCGCTGTACATGGGGAAGATCTTACTAGTACATTAACCTTGTGCTGTACCACTTAGTAATTCATTGAGATATTTAAGCTAAGGGACTGAGTAAGGGGCCCTATCCTCAGAGAGCTTAAAGTCCCAAGGGACTCAGGGACTATCATGGCTACAAAAACAGTGACAGTGCCAGACCAAGGCCTCACTGTCCTGTTTAAACAGCTAGATGGTACTCAAGGGAGGCTCTCTGCCCTGCAAGCTAAGAGGATCTGCGTCTTTTCAGTCTTTTGCTAGTCTCGTCCTGCAATAAAATTAAATACAACTGGGCTGCTGAGATAGCTCAGTGGCCTAAGCACCTGCCTGGCAAGTCCAAAGACCCAGGTTCAATCCCCAGGACCACATGTCATACTGGTGCACTGTGCTGGCCACCAAAACTGGGTGTGGTAGTGCATGTCTGTGATCCCAGCACTCATGAAGCTGAAACAGGAGGATCGGCACTGCACAGCAAGACCCTGCACCAAAGAAATAAATAAAAGATACAAAATATTAAACACAACCACTCACGACACTGTATTACTTTTCTCCTACTGTGAATAGACTTAATTATTCCTTTGAGGAGGCTCTGATTCCCAAGCCAGCACATAATCAGTGACCTCAGCGAGCACTGTTTTAAGACTCACTTGCTACTACTTAGACTATAAAATAGGAGATGCTCAGTTCTGAATACTGACAAACCTTAGGGAAAGGAACAGAATCCGAGTAGGAAAATCACTACATTGCAGGGGACTACTGAAGGCAAGGGTCTTAATAGTATCGTTTCTGCACACTGGTTGGGGGCTGGGGGAGGAATGACACAGCCAGAGGGCAGTCCGAGCACATCATCATGGTCTGGACGAGGCTGTTCTCCGACTCAGAGCAGTGAGTCCCCCTCTGCAACTTTGCTCCTTTCACGGATGAGCCAATTCGGAAGCAAGGAAGCCTGCATGAATACGGCCTGCTCTTCCCATTACATCACAGAAACGGGATAGTAAAGCATGACAAGAAAAGCCCCATGGTACCAGACGCTGGGAATACGGAGCAGAATTGTCTATGAAAATTAAAACATAGACCCTGACATCCCGCCCAGACACACCCAATCAGAATATTCTGGAGTCAGATCAAGGAGAATTTCTTCTTTTTGGCTCTCAGTGTGATATGAGTAAGAACAACTTCACTACTTCTATATGAAATGTTTGGTTTACTTAATTCAATGCATTGTGTCCTTAGCCCCGTGTATCAACACGGCGTGTCTGAGACTGAGTGCTATGGCTTCGCTGGGATTATTTTCAGTTCATACGTCCGGTTATACCTTCCTTACTTCCTCAGAATTACAGGATTGGGAAGGTTGCCTTCAACCTATTTCTCGCATATCCTCCGCGGATGGTCTTTTCTGTGGAAGGATAATGCTGCTGGCTTCTGGAATGAAGTCCTGGACACTTCCTTCTGTCCTTGAACAGGAGAGCGGAGAGTTCTGGAGAGGGGAGAGTTCTGTCTTGACTCGAAGCCGGCAGAGGGCTAGCGGGCGGGCCTCCTGCAGCGGCGTCCAGAGCCTGCGGAAGCCGACAGCGCCGCCTGCTGGGAGAACGTTTTATTAAGTTCGTATGTAACTACTACATTGAACCACCAGAATACTTGCAAACTCCCCCAAAATGCAGAAGCCATCAGCCATTCACTATGCAACTATATGTTGTAGAAAAACAGAGGCAGTCTACAAAGGGAGACTATGCCGGTAGGAACTACGGAGGAGAGGGATGGGAAGAAGAAAATAGGATGGAAAAACGGACTATTGCAAGGCAGTCACATGCTGAATGTGTTATGTCCAAGGTCAGTGCTCAGCTGGGCAGCTTGATGGGATGCCTAGGAACAGCAATGCCTACATTATATACATAATGCTCATTAATTGGGAACAGTAAAAGCAAGATATCAGAATCCATAGACCAGGTCCACAATGAATGAGTTACTACATTCTATGCCTGCAACAGGCTCTAAGCCAATTAAAACAGCTCTAAAACAATAAGTCTTGCTTAAAACAACCACCAGGGTGTTATATAACACCAGGGTGTTATAACAATAACACCAGGGTGTTATAACCAGCCCTCAGAACAACTCCAGAAAGGAGGAAAATGGGGAGGCTGAGAAGATTTGAATAAGGAGGAAGAAAGGTAGCTATCTCCAGGCAGGAGTGGGTTGGGGTAGCCCAGGAAATAATAACCCAGCCATTTTTCACCTAGGAAAATGTTAACCTTGGTACAAGCAAAACCGTAAATAAAGCATCAATAAATATTCCGATTTTTTTTTTTTTTTTTTTTTTTTTTCAGAACCAGGGATTGAACTCAGGCCCTTGTGCTTGCCAGGGAAGCACTTATTCCACTGAGCCATCTCCTCGGCCCCTATCCTGAATAGTTTAATCTGCTAGTCTCAGGTTCTACAAACAGAGATAGACATTGATGTGGGGTCTCAGGCCATCAGGTACCAAATCGCACCAAATGTCACCACAGCAAAGGGCTCTTGACAAGGACAAGGCTATGCGAGGTGCAAGTGTGAAGGAGCACCTCCTCCTTCATCTCGTATGCAGCAAGTCACTCACTCTGTCTGTTCCTTTAAAAAACATGTGATTCTTAAATATCACAATGATAAAATTACTAAAGACAAAGTGGGCAGTGACATTAAGTACAGAGGGGATTGAGGAAGGGAAATGTTAAAAACATTTTCAAAACAAGGGCACATGGAGTTTGAACTGTGCTCCAGAAAGCCCTGAAGACCTTTAGGGATCATTCAAAGACTTTAAAGGCTCTCGAGGAAGTGAAACAGAGGTAAAGAGTCCTTTAAAGCCACTATCTTCTGATTGGCTTTCCCATGTGAAACATTTCAGAAGAAATTTCTGGAACATTCTTCTAAAACTTTCTTCAGCATCATGCAACAACTGAAGGTAGTCCTCTTGTCATAACAGCTCCATTATTGAAAGACAAGTTAAGAGTTGGCTTCTGAAAACAACTTTAAAGGTTGAATAGACATATAATGTGCTTATTCTCTTCTGGATCACACTTGGCCTAAATACTTCCACAAGTCAGTGTGACACGTGATTTGGAGTCAGGGAGACATGAGTGAGCCCCAACTCTGCCATTTACCAACACACTCACCCTCTGAATCTTGGGTTCCTCAGGTGTCTCATGGCCTACCTAAAGAGGTCTTCCTAAAGATACAAGGGAAATGAAATTCCCAACCTAAAGGGTACTTGGGATAAGTTTGTGTTCTTTAAAATCGAAGAATGAATTTTAGGGACAAAAAAGAGGTTAAGAGCAGAATATTTATTGGGGAAAAGAAAGTTTCTGTCTGAGAGGGACAGAAGGGGGACCCTGGCGGGTTGTCTCCGGGAAGCTATCTCTTCCAAGGACTTATATAGAGTGAAACCATGCAGGTGAAGAACATGAGACTTTGCCTAGGTGAGCACAAGGTAAGACAAGATTATGGTCAACCAATGAGATTACAAGCATCATTGCTTAGGTAAAATTGACTAAGTCCACGACCAAATGGGGAAGTGAGTCACGTAGCAAGTGGGCAGGAGTATAGAACAGAAGTTTATCTGGCAGCCAGCTGGATTAGTGACTCTTCCTGGCTTCCTCAAGGTGATAATCAATCCTGGATGCTTATCTGTAGGGAGGTCAGCATTGTTCAATCTTTGGTCTTTAGGTCTGGCCCACAACAGGAGCATCTGTCTCTCTCAGTTGCAATGTATCTTCCGTGTTATCTCCTGGAAGGCCTGGATCTGTCTGACTTCCTATGATATTTCTATTGGCTGCCTGCAACAATAACAAGCTGTGGAAAGCAAATGAGAGAAAGCACAACACAATCAGGCTGATGTGAGCTCAGGAAGGAGGCCAGAGAAGATGATGGTGAAGATCCTGAGGGCAAGGTGCTAGCATGGAGTGGGGAGGGAAACAATAATGCTCTTTTCTTGCCTTCCAGGCAGAAGGAGCTGTGAGCAGGTGAGAACAGGCTGGGCTCACATTGACCCAGAGCATCACTCGCTGTGTAGGCTGTGGGGAAAAGTGATGGCAGTGCCAATGGAGCCCAGGCAGGGAGACCATTTGGGCAGCCACGTCATCTTCATGCTGTCCTGCAGCCTCCTGTGGGAGGTGTTTCCTAACAAGCGAAACTTCATGCCTTGCCTTGGCCCTTACCTACCATGGGCTCATAGCTCCAATGGCTGAGAAGAGGCAAGACTGACATTCCAGGGGAAAAGAATGTTCCAAGGGCCCAGGATGATGGTGAAAGCCACCTGGTTCCTTGATGTGCTTTTAGGCATCTCCCTGATGCTTGGGTTATGGGAGACGTTTGAGGTACATATACCGAAGGGGTCTGTAGCCCCCATGCACACAGGTGAACAGAAACAGCTAAGATGCGGGCAATTCAGTGCTTCCTTTCTGTGTGCCCTCCACAGTGGCAATGGCTGTGGAGTCAGGCTGTGCCCTGGCTTAGCTGCCCACCAGCCTGGGGACCTCGGGTACAACACCCACCCCTCTGAGTCTCAGTTTGCTTATCCGTAAAGTAGGAATGATGATTTCACAGAACTGTTGGCAGTAATGTGTGTGTGTGTATATATATATATATATATTAATTTAATACATATTAAATTGGATTTAATTGGATTCTGCCTTTGTGGACTCAAGCAAATTGGATTGGAAATATTTTTTTTAAACCATTTCTCTTTACTGAACATGTACAAACTTGTCATTACTTCTCTAAACAGTACAACAGCTATTTACACAGCATTTATGTTACATTTATACATAATCTAGATATTATTTGAAGTCTACAGGAAAATATGAATTGGATTTAAGAGACCACTAAGGGATACATATGACATACATGTGTCTTATAGTGCATAGCATGCAGTCCAAATGTAATTTTCCATTTAGTCCTCTTCATCAAGTGTAATCGTGACTGCTGTTGTAGCTTTAGGCTGATTGATTGTTAGATATGCTCTAGGCCAGGGCCTTGCAGTCCTGGGTCCCCAGTCGCAGTCTCTTGAGACGGGATATCTGGGATCCTGGCTCAGGGCTTCTTCACTGTCTCCTAAACCACTCTGCACATGCCAGGTGGAACCTGGAAAGAACCCTGCAGTTGACAAGTGCCCTCTTCAGGGGACAGCCTGTGACCTCCCGCTCCTTTAAGGCCCCCTTTCCTAGGGCCAGTGGTGTAGCTCAGTGGACTAAGCGCTTGCTTAGGTAAGCGCAGGGACCAGTGTTCGATCCTTGGTTCCCCAAGCCATGCCGGCCCGCCTTCGGGTGCGCTGAGCCGGCGATGCAATCTGGGCATGGTGGCGCGTGTCTGTAATCCCAGCACATGGGAGGCAAAAAGCAGGAAGATCACTATGAATGTGGGCTGCATGCATAGTGAGACCCTGCACCAAAAAAATAGAAAAAAGCAAGGCTCCCTTTCCTGTCTGTGTTCTATGAACTCTGTTGGGTCACTCCGTCCTTTGAAGGCTGCAGTTATACTAAGGCTAATAAGGGTATAATAAGGTGTCTTTTTTGGGTTTTTTTTGGTGGAACCGGGGATTGAACTCAGGCCCTTACACTTGCCCAGGAAGCGCTTATTCCACTGAGCCATCTCCGTAATAAGGTGTCATAATGCGTGCCTCAGTGTCCCCCCCCCCATGGCCTCATGAGGTCACAAAGAGCAGGCTTTTTGGAGGACGAAGAATCTTGAGCTTGTGATTGATTGCTGGTCCAATGCTGGAATTAAGGGTGTGAAGACTACCCCTGTCCTAGGCCGTGTGGCCTGCATATAAGGCCATCTCCCTCCACCATGGGCTGCCACTCTCCTCCTCTGTGTGTCTCCCTGCCTTGGAGCCACTAGTTATGGGTGAAAACCTCTCCCAACTATAAGCTAAATAAACTTCTCTCTGTTCAACTTCCAGGTGTCACAAGAGAAAAGTGATTAAGATGTAAGGAGGGGTCTAAAGGGAGCTCAGATTTAAATACCCATCCTAAAGGACCTCATGCATAGAGCTTTTCTGTCTTCTCTGGAAGTCAGCCTCAGCAGCTCATCCCCTCCGTCCTGAGAGGTTGCCTTGGAGAATGCACTGCGGCACAGTGCTCCACCCAAAGGAAGACACACCCAGAGTCACTAATAACCGCTCTGTGATAAGAGCAGCCTGGAGCTTTCGCACCCTCAGCTGCTGCTGAGCAGAGTGCCAAGCCTCGATGGACGTCACCTCATTTAATTCTACCAGGGTGGGGGTGCAATAAGCTCCACTTTCAACAGAAGGAAATGGCTTCAGGGTAACTAAGAAACGTCACCAGAGCCCCAGAATCCGTACATGGTGGAGCTGGGCTTGCTCACATACAAAGCACGCTCGGCACATGCCGTGGGTCACTTGAATACCCTCCACCTCCGAGGCAACGTCATGTTTAAAGGCCAGCCAGATAGCTCAGCAGACTAACGTGCTTGCTTAGTCAGAGCCCAGCGGCTGGGGTTCTATCCCCCCATGCGCTGTGCTGGCCCTGCCCCCAGGGAGCAGAGACTGTGACAGAGAGACTGAGACTGGGTGTGTTGGCACACACCTGTAATCCTAGCGCTTTGGGAGGCTGAAAACAGGATCATTACAAGTCCAGTCTACATAGTGGGACTTTGTAGACTCTACGAAATATATATATATATATATATATATATATATATATATATATATATATATAGTTTAGCAATATGAAATTAAGCATATTAATTTCATAATTCCAGCATAATAGCTGGAAAAGAAAATGCAGATGCTTCTTATTAGCCTCCATGTTTATATAGCTATGTCAATAAAACTGATAAAGTATGAGATAAATATTACAAAGAGAAAAAAAGTAATAAACTAATAGTAATTACGTTAGTGGACTTTTCAGGGGGGAACAAGCTCATACATAATTCTAAAGTTAAATAATAACAAGGGAAATGGCACTCTTTAAAAGAAGGGATAAATGTTAACTTCAGGGATATCATTCAGAGTCATTGTACTAGTCTGCTGAGGCTGCCATAAGGAACCACCAACTGCTAGGTGGATTACAACCACTGAAGTTTGCTACTTGATGGTCCTGCTGGGTCAAAGTCCAAAAGGAAGCATGGGCAGGGCTGTGCTCCTCCCGAAACCCACAGGGAGAGACCTTCCTTGCCTCTCCTCACTGCTGGTGGATGGACGCCATCAGTTGCCGTTGTTCTTTAGCCCGCGTGCAGACAATCCAGCCCCTGCCTCTGCTGTCTGGCGGTGCTCTCTGCACGTCTGTGTTGTCTCCTGCTAATGTGTGTCTCTCTCCTCTTCCTTCAAGGACACCAGTCATTTCAGATCGCGCACCTGCTCTCCTCCAGTATAACCTCATCGTCATGTAACTACATCAGCAGTGGCCTATGACTATACGAAGTACTAGGGGGTTGGTGTATTTTGGGGGGAAATTAGATTCAACCAGAAACAGCCAGCAAAACACAGCATGTGTCGTACAAACTAGAATTTATAATTACCAAACAAAGAGAGCACCTTTCAGCTCATACTCTTAAATATTTAAAACCACCTAAAATCTCCTAGTGACTACTTGGACAGTGACAGAACTGAAGGCCTCACATTCTATTGCTTTGTCCTTACAGTTCCTCTGCTGTCTTTATTTCAGATTTACCGTGTAAACCCAAGTATTGCTACCAGGGTTGGGAACACAAGCTGACCGCTGAGCAAGTGCAACTCATTCTACAATGAACTTCACTTACTCCCAGAGTGGAAGCAGGAGGGAGGCTTCCTCTTGGCTCATTGGTACTGAGGCCAAAGAAATGCATACAGAGCTTATGTTTGACTTTCAGATAAACAATTTTCTCTTCTGTACTAGAAACCAAATCCAGGTTCTATACAGTAGCCTTCATTTCCAGCCCATGTTTATTTTATTTTATTTTTTAATTTGAAACACAGTCTTGTTGGCATCCTCAAGCTAGGCTCTAATTTGTGATCCTCCTGCTTCAACCTTCCAGATTGCTAGGATTACAGGATCTGGTGTGCCACCGGATCCAGTTAGCAACATTTTTTTTTTAAAAAAGGGGCTAAATAATCATATGACAGATATATACTAAAAATTATTCATTTTAACTGGAATTTGAATTTAATTGAGCATCTTATATTTTTATTTAATAAATCTGACAGTCCTAACTGGGAGATCTCCGAATTAACTTTCATGTAGAATTCAAGATCTGCTAAAGGCTAAGGAAACTAAAGCCCTATGCTGAATCTTTCATGTACATCATTATAATCCAATAGCAGCTACAAAATTGTTTGGAATTTAATATTTCAAAGAAGAGCATTTTATTACTGACATTATTTAAGACTGCTGGATACAGTGATTATAAAAATCCATCCAACTTTTAGTCAGTTTTATAACTGTTTTAAATTTTTCTGCAGATGATGCATCCTTTTATTGCTTGCACAGGAAACTGTCTGCACCCGCTGCCTTGGTCTTGGTCCCCATGGACTGAGCACATTGAAAAATCACATTAACAAAATGCTTTACAGTTTTGAAAGCTTTCTCTCTCCATTATTTAGTTTGATCCTTGCAACAGCTCTTTGGGTGGTCAGATATGGTAAAAAATACTTTCTGTGAAGAAACAGGTGAATGTGACTGACTCCCTCAAAGCTGTGCACTTCCTACAGGGCCCAGCTGGGCTCAGCAGTTTTGTCTCATACCCATTGTCCCAAGTCCTCTGTCTCTGGACACATTGGGTCAAGTGCTGGGGTTGCTACCACTTAGCCTGAGTCGTGCCATGTTAGTTTTCCTGGCCTTCGTTTTCTCATCCATGCAAAGAAAAGAAGGACCAGTTGGCTTCCATGATGCAAGTCATAATTTCGGGTTATGAAAGTCCACGGGTCAGGCTTCATTTCAAGTGGAGGCATGGGGAGGAGAGAGAGACAGAGAGAGAAAGGGTGAGGGACAGAGAGAGAGAGACAGAGACAGAGACACACAGAGGGAGACAGAGAAGCAGAGAGAGAGAGAGAAGGATGAGACAGAGAAAGCAGGATGTAGCAAAGTGGGAGAGTGAGAAGTTTAAAAGATTGAAAAGATCATGGAGTTCACCTTCTTCTCATCAGGCAGAATGTGCATGGCATGAAGGACACACAGTTGGCACTTAGGATGGGGGAGTGGAGGCCAGGAAGCCTGCGAGGTGCCAGCTCTCACTGGCTCACATACACGCTCCATGCAGTGCACACACAGCCAGGGGACCTAGGTGCTTGTCAGGAGCTACATGACTCCTTGCTGTTGGGCGCTTCACAGTCTGTGCCCCTGGCCACAGCACCACCCGTGTGCAGTCTGCAGCACTATCTATCAAGCCCATCCTGATGTACCCAGTCCACCTGTGTGAATGCAGTGACTTGGTCCCCAGCACAGAGCTTTATCCATGTTTAATTGTACTTGTCATCGCTTGTCATCTCTGCCATGCAGCTGCTGTGTTTTAGTGATTTCTACGCCCTGTGAGTGCATGTGCTGCAGGGCGTGAGGACCAGGAGGAGACAGGAGAGCAGATGAGGGCAACCATCAGAAACAAAGAGAAAGGGAAAGGCAGCGCTGTGACCCCAGGTACCTTCTCATTCCCTATATCACTACACATATATGTATGTGCTACCTACAAAATCCATACAATAAATATCCATCAGAATAACCACAGCACTACCAAATGGAGGAACACGTGTATTTCTGAATTCCAAGACTAAATAGAGTAGCACCTATTTCCATGTTCATTTACAGATTTAATACAATTCCAGTGCTGGTGGGGACATGATAAAGCAAACTGTCTCCCCCATCAGCAGGGGATTTGTAGATCATGACAACCTTTTGGAAAGCAAGTCAGCAACATGGATAGGGAGTCATGAAAATCTTACTGCCTTTTGGCCCACAACTACTCCTAGGAACCTATCCTAGAGAAATAATCCCAAGTAGGAGAAAAACCACATGTTCATTCATGTTTGCTGTACCACATATAATGATGAAAACTTAGAAACAATTTCAATCCTAACTACTAGAGCAGACTTATGGAAAACGACAGAAGAAATACTGTGCAGATATTAAAATTACTGCACAGCAAATAATGCTAACACAGGCTCAACAGTAAGAAGATTAGAAGCAAATATTAACCTACTCTTTATGAGTTAAGATGGTAGGTTATTGTTTCTCCTTTCTAAGCATCCTGCAATTTTCCTGTTATAAGAAAATAAAGGGCCGGCCAAATAGCTCAGAGGATTAAAGCACCTACAAGCAGGCGAGGGGCCACGGATTCGATCCCCAGGCCTGCTGAGCCGGGTCTGCCCCCAGGGTGCACTGAGATGGACAGCAATTGAGACTGGGCGTGGTGATGAGTACCTATAATCTCAGCTCTTGGGAGGCTGTAAACAGGAGGATCACTACAAGTCTGATCTAGTAGTGAGACCCTGAATATCCTATAGACACTTCCCTAAAATACAGGAAGGAAAGGAAGGAAGAAAGAAAGAAAGAAAGAGTGACAATAATCAAATTACAGAAGCCTATTTTGATTTTTTTGGTGAGCCAACTAAGGGCATGACAGTGAAATGCAAATTTTGGGCTTCTACATATCCCTGTTCACCTGTAACATTTTTCTTTAGTAGCAGGCACAGTGCCTGAGAAAATAAAAGCATTTCTGAGGTATTGGTATTAGAAACCAAATGGATTAATTGATAGCAAATATTGTGTGTCCACTGTGTATGAGGCCAGGTCACATAGCACCCTGAAGCAGGCTAGGCCACAGGTCCCTTCCTGGGTGGGGACAGTGGAGGACAGCATACAGTAGCCAGGTGCAGGGATCTGAGGTCATGTTGTACCATGAAAGACTCTGTGTGAGGGAGACCCACAGAAGAAGCCTAAGTTGGGTAAAGGCCAAGGTTTTCAGTCCCTCACTGTAACGCTGCCTCCGTTAGGACACAGGCTCACCTATGTGCATTGCTAGAAACAATCTTGAATGCCTGCTGGAGCAAAATGATTACCTGCACAAATAAAACAGCCAGCTGAAAAGAACCTTGAAAAAAAATTGACTCAGTCTTACCAGAACCATTCTGGAATAGGTGTGGTTGGTTAAACTCTTAGAAACAGTGCATTCCAGAAGCCCAGAATGTAGTAATGGAGATTCGGAGGGAAAAGATAGAAGGGTGGGGACATGAGGGTGAATCAGAGTGTGAATGAAGAAAGTCCAGAGTTCTACTAAGGAATGAAGGTGAAAGTGATAGAGGAGAGACAAGGAACTATAGGGCTTACAGAGATATCAAAATGAAAAATGACACTCTGAGGAAGACAACTGTCTGGTGGCACTTGGAGCACATAAGACATAATAGCACCACTGTAAAATAAATTGAATTTTGATTCAGCTTCATATTCCTGCTTTCTGTTTGTGGTGCTAAGAAACCTTGTTTCAATTCAAGTGCAAACATGACTTGTTCATTTTTATTTATCTGAGAAATTTCAACCCCATCTCCTAGCACAGCCAGGTACTCAGGTTGTCATTTCCTGAAGGATACAGGTGATAGACAAGCACAGCTGACTCAAATTCTTCCACAGGCTGAGGTGTGCAGCTGCCCTGCCTGCCTCAGAGCCCATCAATCTTGGCCTGGGCTGGCGTCTTCAGCCTCTATTGTTAGGTCATTGCATATGGCTTTGGTCCTACTTGGAAAATTACGTGAAAACTTCAGCAGATGCTGAAATTATTCTGTTTTTCATTGCTTGAACGATGAAGGAACATATTATTCCTGAAGGGTATGGTCTGGGTGTGCATTACTATGCAGATGAGCTGGGGTTATTTCACTCTGCTGTCAAGACAGAAGTAGTGCTCTTTGCCAACATGACATTGGGATGGAAAGAACATCACTAGATCTTTTCTGCAGCAAACTGAAGGTCAGATGGGAATTTCTGCATCAATCCATCAGCATCAACTGGGACTCAGCTTAATGCAAGGCATTGTGCTAGATAAAGAGATGTAAAAAAGATGTAGGACACAGCCCTGCTTTCAAAGTGAGCATCGTGCAGAGATTTGCATAGGAATCAGAATACAGAAGCTGCGACAAGGCAGTGCGAATGATTCACAGCTCGAGGGGCAAAGTATGTACACACCAACTGCAAGCCCGAGCTGACTCGAGTCCAACTCGTCGGACTCTGCGGCCTCGTCTTCTCCTTTTCTCCTCTTCATTCTGCTCCTTCCACTGTGGTCTTCTCCTTGGAGCCTGAACCTCTAGGACACACTCGCGCCCCCGGCCATCTCCTCTGGCTCTGCGCTGTCTGAAACACTCCTCCTGGATGTCCAAATGCCTGGGTCCCTCACCTTCTCAGGCATTTTCACACTTCATGTCTGGAGGAAGGCCTCTTCTGACCACCACACCTCCTTTGCTAGGTACACCCTTTCTTGTTTTTGCCTGCAGCTCCTACTCCTGTCTAACACAATATGTGGCTCACTTATCCGTATTGCTTATTACTCTGTCCCCACCCTGTTAGATTGTAAGTTCCAGGAGGGCAGGACATTTTGTCTGCTTTGTTATCAAAGCAACAAACCCAGGGCCTAGGATGGTTCTCAGTACAGGTAGGCATTCATAAACAATTACCAAGTGATCAAACTGCCACCTGTAATCCTCATGCCACACTAGGAGTTTTATGTAAGTCATGTGTGTGAACATTGAAAATCCATGAGACAGGTTTTATTTGTAAGAATTAACAGCAGCTGTCCTTTAGCCCATGACCATGTGCTGGAGTTTACATAATGACAAGGCTTGTTGGATGTTTCCTAAGTCCTTCACAGGATACTGGTCATCACTCACTATGGTGAATTGGTCTGGATGAGAGGATGGGGCTTTTTTTGTTTTTTGAAATTTCCAGTGACTTAATTTGCAGTGAGAAAGGAAACCATCCAGTGCACAGGCCTGAGCACACATGCTGAGCATGTTCTAGTCTGTGAATCCAGACCCCCACAGAAAGCCAAACCATCGGCAGAAGCTACAAACCTCTGACGCCCATTTCTCCATTAACACTGCCCCATGCAAAACTCTCTCGGAACTCAGCAGGTCAAATCTCCCTCTGGAGTAGACAGAGCTCTGAAGGAGAGCTGATCTCACTCCTTTATTCCTTGGCTTCCTTCGCCCACCCTTGTTCTCCTGCTCTGGGCCCCAAAATGGGTTCTGTTGCCCTCTGACTTCCAGGCAGATACAGCTGGATGCACCAGCAGGAAAGTTAGTAGAGAGAGAAAGAGGCAGGTATTTTCCAAAAAACGCCTGGTATTGGCAGTTGTTATTTTTCCAAATAGAGCCAAATTCATGCCAAAAAAAAAAAAAAAAAAAAAGGCCCTGTGAGATGACCCATCCCTCCAAACCAAGACATGGCATGGTTTTCTCATTGTTGGATGTCCTTCTTTTGGTTCCCTTAAGCACAACCGATCTTTCATAAATAAGCTCTATTAAACTCTTGGACTAGCCCTGTAAATGTGCCATTTATTTTCTATACGGACCCTGCCTAATCACTCCCAAGGTTTAACTCCGAGGATCTCTACTGTGCGTATTTCAAAGATCAAACAGCCGATCAACTCTTCCACCTGTGCAGTGAGAGCCATCTAGAGCAATAACCCTGCAGAGTTCTTTCTTCTTTTTCTTTTCTCTCTTTTTTTTTGTCGTTGCAAAGATGGAAAGTTCCTTGATCTGCCCTGTCCAGCATAGGAGCCACCAGATGCATGGTGCTGCTAAGCACATGAAATGTGATTAGCAAAATGGGATTGAATTTTAAGATTCAATCTTAATTATTTAAATTAAATACTTACATATGGCCAACATAATAGATGGTGTTAAGTCTAACCACTTTGCAAAAGTACTGCTGGCCTGGTACTTATTTTCTTTTCAAATGGCACTTACAGGAAGTAAATCTTAATTTCCAAGGTAGGGATGGAAAACTCACTCTAGCCCCTGGACTTGTAACAGCTCTAGGTTACAACTAGTCAACTTGAGGTTGGAAAACTTGTCAAGATGTGCAGAATAGTAGTTTTTTAACTTTTCCAATTTATTAGGGCTTGGGAGATGGCTCAATGGAATAAGTGCTTCCCTGGCAAGTGCAAGGGCCTCAGTTCAGTCCCTGTTGCAGGGTCTCACTACACAGTTTGGATTCAGTGATCCTCTTGTTTTCAGCCTCCCCAACACTGGGATTATAGGCTCTGACTTGGCTGCTGGCTCAGTGCACCCAGGGGAAAGAGCCAGTGCAGCATGTGGGACCAGGGCTTACAGTAGCAGTTTTGAGAATGTTAAATTAAAATTAGGAAACCACTGACTTTCTGCAGTCAGAGGGAAGTTCACCATGTGACACAGAAAAGGGTCTCACGGACTCCTGTTTCTGCCCTCATCCTATTGGCAAAGTGGAACAAAACATTTCCCCTTTGTTCAGCCAGCATACAACTCAGCAACCAGGCTGACAAACAACAGTGTAGCAATAAGAGAACATAAACTCATGAAGGAGGAGCCCTCCCTGTTAGAAGCCGGGGCAAGGAGCTGCACATGGCGGACAGGGCGTCTTCCTCTTCTGAGGACCCTGGCCTGTGAGCATGTGTCATCCACAGCCCCTATGACAGACAAGGCTGTCCAGTGGGTGCCTGGGCTGGCCCAAAGGGCAGGTGGCCTAGATGCCAGCAGGCCTTTAGCAGCAGATAAAAATTGTGCCCAGCGTTCATCCCTTATCTGAAGTACTTGGGACCAGAAATGTTTCCAGTTTCGGATTCTTTTCAAATTTTATACTACTTGCATATTCATACTGAGATATGTTGGAGATGGGGCTCAGCACAAGATTCCTCGACGCTTTATATATCCACGCGCCTATATGCCTTATCTACATTGACTTAAAATAATGTTCTGCAATATTTTTAATAATTTTGTGCATGAAGCCAAGGTTCACAGTATGGTGTTTTCCACTTGTGGAGCTTCCTGGCGCCTGGGGCTTCGGAGGCCTGGTTTGCTTCCTCCTTTTGGATTCTGCCTCTCCAGCACCCTTGCAGAACATTCTTGCTCTTGCAGTAGGCAGCCAGAGACTGGTTCTGCGAGAAAGCGAGACTCAGTGGGATCTCCTTGGGAACTGAGAGGCTGGAGATGATGTGGGTGGAATAGCTTTCTTCGGCTCTCCTATGCCTCTTTGTCCTCTCTCCCCACTGCTTCTCCTGAGCGCTTATGTTTTTCTCCCCCATTTTGCCCCTTGACCCTCGAGTCCCATTCAGCACTCTTCACTCCACATCACTCCCTGGCTCCAAGGGAGGAGTTTTCCACAGCACCAGCCGTCTTCGTGATCCTCCGGCTCCGGTTCTCCCCACGGGGTCCCTCACTGCCCATTCACCGAGGACAAGTGTTCACTGGTTTTCAAGTTCTAGTCCAGTTATAATACCATGTGACAAACTTGGGAGTCCAGTGACTAGTTTGTTTAACAGATTAAAGCGCCTGCAAGCATGGTTTGATCCCCGGGGCCTGCCCAGCTGGCCCCGCCTCCGGGGTGCACTGAGATGGCAATTCAGACTAGGTGTGGTATCGCGCGGCTAGAATCCCAGCTCTAGGGAGGCTGTAAATGGGAAGATCAGTACGAGTCCGATCTAGTAAGTGAGACCCTAAATACCTTGTAGACCCTTCCCTGACACACACAAAAAAAGTGTTGCTTAATAGAACGACACTGTTATGAATATAAGTTCGGATTCAATAGCAGAAGGTGATCGTTGCTGCTTCTAGCTTGCAGATTTAGGTTTCATTTAGCTACGCCTGTTTCTGGACCCACGCATAGGAGCCCGGCTGTGCCTAGGCGGCCTTGCTGCACCACATTCGCTGCTGCCAGCTGTGCCAGGCTAGGAGAGCCTGGTGAAGAGAAACTGCCTGCTGTGTAAGAATAATAAGATAAACACGAGGACAATTGTACTGTGTGTGAAATTCTACTGTGAGAAAAACTGGCATCTTTGTTCATGGGATGTGACATCTCTTTGAAACTCATGTTATTTACTCTTCAATCACTTCTTAATGATACCTCTTAAAAATAATTGCTACAGTCACAAAGATGAGCCACTTGATTCTAAGTTTCAAACAAAGTGTATGTCCTTGGGGGAGTAAAGGGAAATTCTTGTCCTCAGAATAAATTCTGAGATTTTCTTTGCCATTTAAGGTTTGAATTCTAGCACCTAATGAATATTTATTACCTTTCTATTTTCTATTCAGTTGAACAGTGCTATTTACTACATTTTGCACTTATTGTGTGTGTATGTCTTTAAGCAATTTGAAACAAAGATATACAGACAAGATGTACACATAAAAAACAAAGAGTAGCTAGGACAGATTTATGTCTCAGCAAGGCCAAGGAACTGGAGATGATTATGTAACTATGTTTATGCTTCTCTAATGATTTTCCTCTCAAAAATATTACGCTGATTGACTATTCAACAATCCATACTATGCAGTGTACTTAATGAAGGCAATATATTATTCAAGGGCTTTTTAAATTTATATGTATCATTAATTACATTTCTAAGTGTTTTAATCAAAGATTTTCAAGTCATATTTCATAACCACTCACACTGCACCATTGTAAATGAAGTTTGAAAAGCACAGGATACCTTATGTAAGTTGAAAAGCCAGTTGGACAGCTTTCCTTCCAGACAGGCAACCTGGCCGGAAGGAGGAGGTCTTTGGCCAGATGCTCATCCCATGAGCAGCTCTGATGTGCTTGCTGCTTCTTGCCAGGGGGCTCACATTGCACAGGGAAGGTTCCGTGGATGCCAAGCACTCAAAGGAATGCCAGTCATGGCAGAGGAGACTCCCAACCTACTTTTCGCTCCAGGAAGGCAGATGTGTAATGGTGAAGGATACAAACTTGGGAGTCCAGTGACTGGTTTGGTATCCAAATTCTATGACTCTTCAACAGTATAATCACAGACAAGCAACCTTGACCATGCCTGTTTCTTCATCTGTGAAAGGATGAGGGTTAAATAAATTCAAAGACATAAGACATTTGGAGCTTGATGCATAGTAAAAAAATATAAGCTATTTCTTCACCAAACATTCTTTGAGTTAGTTGTTAAAGAGCACATACGTTCCCAAGGAGCAGTGGTCTCTAAACCCTCAGAGATTTATACAGCCAACTATATAAATCAGTCAGAGCAAAAGAAAGGTGGGCAGTAACAGAGTCACAGTGAGCCTGTGTGAATCTACCTCCTGTATCACTTCTGCCTGCTGGTAGACCTGCATCTGCATGCACCTGTGTTCCGCCGTGTGGCCTAGAGCCATGCAAGTCTCTGTCCTCAGCCAACTCCCACAGTAGGAGTAATAAAATGCACCACTCTCCTTTTTAATTCCCAGGTTTGCAGTAAACAGTAGAAAACAACAGAGCCAGCATGTGAGGGAAGACATGAGTAACTCCCAGAGAGCTGAGGAAAGACACCACCTCACCTGAGTTATGAGTACCTAATTCAATCTTCTGACATACAGGTATTTTCTGTGGCCTATGGGTCTTCTGGACAACCACTTTTAGAAGTGAGCAGGACATTTAAAATTCGAGTGGTCTTTTTTGCCTAAATAATCATGGTTTTCTGCTACAGAACTGTAGTAGAAATTTACTGATATCTTTTTTAGCTCAACTAGGAGGATGCTACATTTCCCTTCCTGGAACAAACACTGCAAGGCACAAACCTTGTCTACCTTTTTTTAAAAAAAAAGTATTGCCTTACCAAGTTGCTGTGTTTAGAACCTACTAAAATGCAGATTTTTTAAAATGGCTCCACTGGACTCCAGGAACTTAAAATAATTCAAATAGTTCAGTCCACCTGGAGTTTGCACCACTTATTTTAGAAGTATCTGAGGACAAGCTGAGAGTGTGCAGTGAATTTGGAAAGGCTGCACAGGGGCCAGAACTCCACCAAGGGCTCTGTTCTCCAGCACTTCCCCTGCCACGACCTCCCATCAGTCAGCACTGTATGATGATCCTAAGAGTAAGGCACTGGCCTCCTGGTGGAACCCTGGGATGTGCCACCACAGGGTGGAGGAGCAGAAAAGGGATCACCCAGATGGAGAGGAGGCCAAGCACACGGCATGGCCCACGTCACAGCAACCTGCTCTGCAGAGAACTAATCTACCGCGATGTGGTCCACTCCCTCAAGACAGTGTTAGTCAGTCAGGATGGTGGAGCCTTCAGGGCCCGCCTCATTCCATTGACCAACATTTCTTAACATTTCTACCTCAGCACTGCCTCTCTTCTAGCCCATGATCCTTTGGCGGTCTACTGACACCCAAGCCCCAGCAATGCTAAGTACAGCTGACCTGTTTTAGGACTGCAGGTTGACATTTAAGGATGAAGAACAGACAGTTAAAGGATTCTGAACACACACCTCTAGTCCGACTGACACAACCAGAATTTCTTGTTTTGAGTCATCGCACACTAAAACCTTAAACCTTTGGGTACCTGACTTGTGAGGAGAAAGAGAAATAGACTGATAAGAGGAAAACCTTCTTGTCCACAGACTGGAAAAAAACAGACTATTGCCGTTTTTCAAGATATTTCTCACTTATTCTTTTTTTTTTTTTTTTTTTAATGTATTTGGTTGTTACAGGGTCTTACTAGGCAGTTCAGACTCACAGTGGGTCTCCTGTTTTCAGCCTCCTCAGAGCTGGGATTACAGGCCCACACAACTATGCCTGGACTCCATGCCTGGCTCAGCCCACCCTCTGGGTGGGGCTCGTGTGGCATGCAGCGCAGGGCTGGCCCGGTATGTGGTTCTGAGTGTTGAACTGTGGTCTCTGCTTCTCTAAGCTTGCCTAAGCAGGTACTTTTTAGTCCTCTGAGCTGTCTCACTCATTTATTCTTTACTATATACGTATGCATGGGCCATTCAAACTTGAGAGGCTTATTGTATAAGCTTTTAACATATTTCCTCAGATTTTCAGGCTAACGAGTTGCCTCCTCAGGATTCAGAAACCGAAGATTTTTAGACGCTTTTCTTCATAGGTCTTTGGTCTTGTAGGTAAGGAAACTGCGCTACAGAAACTGCGCTACTGTGCCATTGTTCCAGTTTGTCCTGTTAAACCCAAAGGTAAGCCCGCAGGTTGTTCTCTCTCCTTTCTGCTCTTTGGTTGTTCTTTGTTCTGTTCCAGGATGTCATATCTTTTGATTAAGAGTCCTCCCTAGAAGAGAGCCAGCACGCAGGCACTTATTCTGGAAGCACAGGTGTTTTGGTTAATGACCATTTCCACCACTGATGCTGCAGAAGGCTTTACTCTTGCTTTCTAATGAGGTTAGATCCTTGCCAATGAGCACAGCCACTTCAGTTGGTGAGAAATGGAAGCCAGTCCCAAAGCTGCCTGTTGTCACACTGAGACCCACTCAGGAGAGCAGGGAGCCTCTTAGCTGAGATGAGTGAAAGATTATAGGTCTTATGTGATGCGGGTAGAGTGTAGTGCATGTAGGCAGTGCAGAAAGGAGGGCACAGCACTCAGGCCACCAGCAGGCCTGCCCCAGACAAAAGATGTCCCTTCCATCACAGTTCCAACAAGTTCAACTGACTAGCGGGAACCAGAATGCCCATCACTTTACAGGATGCCCTAGAAGAGCCAAGGACGCTCTCCTTCATAGGCTGCTGGGAGTAGTCAGGGTATTACCGAAAGAGCAAACAGCTTATTACAAGCTACACAGCTCATAGATAGAACAACCTACCGCCCATTTTATCTAAATAAGGACCAATCATATGCTTATAGTCCAAACCTAACATTTGCATCCAAAACCTTATATTTCTGGGCCATAGCATATTTTTCTCATCTTTATTATGTTGTCATACCGATAGGCTGAACCCTTTATTAACTGAAGAGAAAAAGTCTTTTTAACTGGTGTCTCAGTTACTCTGTTGTTGTTCCTGGGACAAATACCCAACACTCAAAGTGAAGGAAAGAAAGGTTTATTTAGTTACTGGAGGTTTCAGTCCATACTCAGCGGGGTCCAAGGCAGAGGGGCACACGGCAGAGAGCAGCAGCTCATGGTGCAAAGAGCAGAGAGCAAAGAGGATAGCAGCACCAATGGCTGCAAAGAGTAAGTCCTCTCCCTTATGTTGCATTCAGTTATCTGCCCCAGGTTGGGTGCAGCACTCACCACCCATAATCTCAGCGGCACTCGCCCCCATAATCCCAGCAGCACTCACCCCCGTTATCCCAGCAGCACTCATTCCCATAATCCCAGTGGATCATGAGTTCTCAAACTCTAGAAGTTTGCCCCATGACTGCATGAGGCTTTGGGGGAATAGCTAGACACAAACCATAACAGCTGAAGACCTTTGCTCAGAAAGTCTAAGTCCCACAAATGAAATAATTTCTCCCAGGGGCCTACATGAACACAAATGATTATTTAAAAAACTCAACATTTTCCTTGATTTAGGTAAATAACTTCCTATGATCTCTGGCTTAGGGTGCTATATAGCACAGGCTGGCCCTGACCTACAGGGGATTCTCCTGCCTCAGCCTCTCCAATGCTGGAATCACAGGCATGCGGAAGGTGTACAAGCTTGCTACCTATTTTAGAGGTCTGACAATAATTTATTTAGTGGCAGATAAACTGGTCTTCACTGTTCTATTTTCAGGAATGAGGAAGTAGCTAGGCCTTCAGGAATTTCACCAGCTCACAGGTGTTCTGAAAACGTATCTTCAGCTGTACTTTGTGATTATCTTCAAGGGGATTTCAGAGGGAAACCCCCCCCCCCCATGTTAAGGTGAGACCAGGCAGGGACTGATCAAGTCAAAGAATCTGAAAATCTCTACAGTTGTGCTATCCTTGCTGCATGCAAAAGAAGTCCTTGCTCTCTCGATGTCTAAGGGAAGCATGTTGACTGCTCTATTATCCCAGTCTCCCTTCTTATCTTGTATTTTAATAACAGACCTTTTAACTTCCATTCACTCTTATTTGAGGCCAAGATGCCCAAAGATTGTCACACTTTAGAGTTTTTTAAGAAAATTATTTATTTATTGGGCGCACTGAGACTGATTGAGACTGGGAGTGGCAGTGTGCACCTGTAATCCCAGCACTCAGGAGGCTGAAAACAGAAGGATCACTAGAGTCATATCTGTGTAATGAGACTCTGTAGACCCTGTACTAAATACATTTTTAAAAAGGAAAAAGAAAAAAGTAAAAGAAAGAAAAATTTATTTATTTCTTTATTTGGTATAGGGTTTCACTATGCAACTTGGACTCATAGTGATTCTCCTGTCTCAGCCTCCCCGGTGCTATGATTACCACCACACCCAGTTTTGCGGCCAGCACAGAGTCCAGGTTCTGGGACTGGCTTGGTATGTGGTACCAGGGATGGAACCTGTGTCCTTGTGTTTGAGAGGCAGGCCCATAGGCCCCCAAGCTGTCTCTTCAGCCGCACACTTTAGATATTTTGTTGCCTCGATACAATCTTCCTTATTTTGCCTTCTAAATTCAGAGATGCATTGATTCTCCGTGAGGCTCCGGGTCAGTGTTAGTGCTGCCTACTGTGCTGCAAAGGGCAGCCTTCATACTATCACGGCTTCTGATACGGATGCTGCAACTTAAATAGCCTTTAAAGTGCTACTAGATTCACCTTCTTGTGGTCTTGTAAATCTTAACCACAAGGCCATAAAATGGCAGAGCTATTTTCATTTGCTGTCAGGATGACAAGGGACAATGACAGGCATCTTGGCCTCAAGACCCAATCCCAGACTTTTTAATGATAACTGTTATTTCATTGTTCTGTCAGAATTTAACGGAGTGTCTCCTGGCCAGGAACTTTATAAGAATTTGTGATTACAATGAGGAATAAGACACATGTTACTTTTAAGAAATTCATAGTATAAAAACCCATCATAATTAGATCCTAATAAAATATTGAGCAAGGTTTTCAAAGAGTACACAACAGGTGCAATGGGAGAGCACTCAGAAAGGTCATAAAATTTTACAGGAGTGAAGGAAAGCCATCAGAAAACACTCTGTGGAGCGGCGAGGCCCAAACTGAGTGCTAAGGAGGAGGAAGAATGAGAGTGTGTTTGGGTTTTTGTTTTGTGGAATGAGGTAGCAGTAAGGAGTAGAAAAGGAAACGGTATCCAACCCTGAAAAGATGGCACTGAACAGAAGTACGGTAGCCAAAATAGTACAGAGGTACAAGATAAACTATTTAGTGTTTTGGAAGCCAGAACTGTGAGCCAGGGCATGGGATTTTGCAGAAATGGAAGACACAGCTTGCTCTGAGCATGGGGATCTTGACTCTACTGTCTTAGTGATGGATTTCGAGATCATCTAAATGGCTGATTTCTATTTATTTATTTTTATTTTTATTTTTTTGGATGGGGGATCAAACTCAGGACATTATGCTTGGCACTCTGCTGCTGAACTATCTCCCTGGCTTTGGCTGAATATTTTTAATACTCCCTTTTTGTTCTATGGGTAAGATTGATTGAAAGAGGAAAAGATGGGGAAAAGGAGGCTCATAGGACACTAGGCCAATTAGATATTTAAAAAGAAATGAAAAGACCCTGGATCACTGGCAGCAAAATTGGATGGGCTATGAAGAATTCAAGAAATATTTAAGCATTAGAATGGACACAATCTGATTAGAGCTGACAGGGAGTCAGCTAAAATAAAGGAGAGGGAAAGGAGAAAATAGCTTGAGGGACCAGCTGTTATAAGCAACCCAAAAGACTAGAATAAAAGACAAAATATGAACTCTGTAGGTGCAGTGTCGAACTGCTATGTAGAAGAACGCTTTTGTGGGTGCATCTGTCAGGTACTTTATTATTCAGGAGTCAACCTGAAGGAAGACATATGGCCTACACACAGAGAAGGGTATGGTTGTACATGCAGGCTTGAAAAGCACGAGTAGACGAGGTCACCAAGCAGAGGTCATAGAGTCTTTAAAATTGAAGGAGTCAGAACATGAAGGAAATGAACACTGAAGAGAAAGTGAAAGAACTGAACGGGACTGAGAAAAATGACCAGGGGAGTGGGAACTTATAGGAGCCAGAAGGTGGAGAATAAGGGGCATAGCAGGCTTACAGCACCAGTGACCACAGGAGTTCATGATGGTCTGCCAGAGGCAGAGCAGAATCACTGGAGGGCCAGCTTGGGGGTTGAACTATGGTCCAGAGCTTGAAAACAGTGAGTGAGTAGGAAACAGTAGGTGAAAAATGGAAAGGATTATCTCAAGAAGTTAGTTTGAAAAGCAGACGATAGTAATTTGAGGGACTCTACGGGAGGGTTTCTGGGAAGGGAGAAGCTTACGTTGACTCAGGAGATCTGTCAAAATAAAGATTGAGAGTACAGAGAAGAGAGGATATGGCAGCAACTCAGCAAGAGCAGCAATGAGTGTGTCAAGTACAGGAATAAGGAGGATGAGTTTGAGAAATCCAAGGCATTGTGATTGGGGCGAAGGAGGCATGGACAGGCTTGGAAGTATAGGGCCTTCTAGGGAGATGAAAAGCTAAAAGATGGTAGCAGACATGCCTCACGTATTATAGCTTCTGTTTATCTTCAGAACATCCCTCATATAGTTGAAAAATTTCCAACATTATCAATCCTGCCTCCTAAAGGTAGAAACCAAGACCCATTCTCCAGGGACCTCTTGCTGCTAAAGTGCAGGTATGTGCTCCATGGATCAGATGCTTCTGAAGGAGGAGCTCACTTGGAAGGGAGCAATGAGTGGAGAGGGGCACATGCAGACTCTTGAGTTTTGCCAAACAAGAGAAACATCCTTTGTGGTCACACTAGAAACAGAACTTTTGGCCCACGGTTTTATACATTGTGCATGCTTGATGCTAGCAGAGGCTTGGGTCAGGGAGTGGTATTTACAACACCAGCCTTTGTGGCACGCTTGGGGCTGGATGGGTTCTAAGATGACTTTGTAGGCCTCCAGGCAATTCCTTTAAATATATGACACACCGTCAGCAGACTGGACACTTGGTCTGCTACAAAGAACCCTGTTTGAAAGTATCAGTTTTCTCAATGGAAAAGACCAGGTCTTTTGCTGAAATTGAAAGGCAGGGGTTTGGTGAAGGCAGGAATGGTTAGAAAAGGAATCAGCAGATGAGGAATGGACTCAGAGATGGCTGAAGAATTGATGGTAACTTGAGAATCTAGTGTTGGTGATTAAGTTTCCTATAGCTGAGAAGAGAATCAGATTTGAAGAATAAAGGGAGAAAACACTACCTAGTGATCAGAGGAGCTAGAGTACAAATGGACTGGTAAGAAATCTGAGAGAATCAGAGATCTTCTTCAGAAGTAACAATGTTGAAATATTAGACTTCAGAGGTAGAGAACATCCAGGCTATGAAGAGATCTAAGATAGAGGAGAGTATCTCTGGAACTAAGAGTCTAAGAATTTGTAAGTTATGCTGCTTGAGACCATAGTTTCTCCATGAATGGTGAAAGTTTCCTAGGAGTTGGATTGAAAAGAAAAGCTTTATATTGTGTCGTAAGGCCTATGAGTGATAGACCATGCTTGGGAGCTGAGCAGAGAGCAGTGGCGATGAATGACACAGCCTGATGGTTGCAAACACACATGGAATGACCTTTAACACAAGAGCTGAGAAGCAATATATCAGAAGCAGTAGTGGCCCATGGAGGGTGAAAGGAGATTTAGAGAGAGGTGCAGTGGGAGATAAGAATGAGGAAACTGAGAGTGTTAATAAACAAAGAAATAGGTCAGGAGAGGTGGCGTGGAGGCAAGGTCCTCACTGCACTATATTCACGCGTGATCTGCCACGAGTGAGACAAGCAAGACTTGGTGAGCAGTAACTGGTCTTGCATCTCCAATGTGCTTGCTTTATCAGGGTTCATTTTGGGCTAAAATTAATTCAGTCTTACCCCATGAGACCTCTTCTGATGACTGAGGCATCCTCAGCTTTCTTTTTTACTCAAACTGGACATCTTTGGTTCCTCAACTCTTATTCACCCTCCCTAGCAAAACACTGAACTTCATTGTGGTCAGTGTTACCTTAAAATGTGGTATTCTAAATAAAATGAAACTCAACTAAGGAAATTATACCCAATGAGAACATGATAAAATATCTAACCTATCGGCAGCCTGAAATTGTCACAGTTGAGTCAAGCAAAGATCATGACCTCACTGTGTGGTCCCTCTCCTCTCTCAATTCCCTGTCAGTGGGCTTTCACTGAATCTTAGTTTTGCTGAGACAAAGCACTCAACACCTAAAGTTAAAGGGGAGAAAGTTTTATTTAGTTTTTAGAGATTGTAGTTCATAATTGACTGGCTTCAAGCCAGTCATGGCAGAAGAGAAAAGTTATGGCAGACAGAAATAAGGGAGAGAGAGAGAGAGAGAGAGAGAGAGAGAGAGAGAGAGAGAGAGAGAGAAATTATAAGCTTCTTTCTGTCCATTATATTGTACTATTGTACACAGGCTACCCAACCTAGGGCAAGTGTAGCAATCATACCCCTAATTCCACACCCCTAATCCCAGCATTGGACCATGAATCAGTCACAAACTCATTTGCAAAGCCAGGACCTCTAGGAAAACTGCTGATTGCCCCAAATGGGTGTGATCAATCTCTTGAATACCCATAACTTTGTCTCTATAGGTTTTCTGCTACTTACCCTTTGTATCCTTTATTAAATCATTGGAACGTTTCTTACTCATTACATTTCCTCCTTGCATATGGTATACAAAGTGCCACTTGTCTGAATCTTTGTATCACCTCCCAGCAATAATAGGCGTTTACTACATGTTTGAGGAAGAAACATCTGAGAGCCCCACCACTGACTTCCCTTTCACCTTATCAGTGGAAGCTGCACACCTGCAGGTTTTAGCATGTTGAATAGGAAGAAAAAGAAAACAGGAAGTAGCTTTCTATGCTCTATTCTTGTTGTTTTTTTTTTTTTTTTTTTTTGCCTGTTTATTTATCATGAACCACAAAAAGGTTCATGATAAATAAGCATAGCTCTGAGAAAAAAAATAGGAGTTAAAGGAAGCAGAATTTCACTGTAATAGTGTATCAAGTTAGATTAGGAGAAGTTAAGAAGAAAATCCTCTCGTGAGCATTTCAAATCATACTAAGAGGTCCATCGGTGGCTTGACTCATGGACTCAGAAATTCATCTTCTTTGGTGTGGTCAGCCCTTCATTTATCATCAGAGCAATATAAAATGAATGCCCAAGTTGTGACATGAAGTAACTTATAATCTAGTTGGGAAACCAAGAACAATGAAACTGTTGAATAGTAAATAAGCTGATATGTCACCAAAGTTGCAAGACCAACCAAATAATGGTCATTGTACCCTGCCTCAGGGTTCTAGAAATGCTATGTTTCAAAACAGTATTTATGGGCTGGGGAGATAGCTCAGCAGCATAAGTGCCTGCCTGGCAAATGCAAGGTCCTGAGTTTGATCCCAGTACCCAAAACAAAACAAAATAGTATTTACTCAAATGTATACCACTGACACGATAGAGATAAAGGATCTATATCATTGCATGTAATGAATGATAAATTGAAAAAAATAATAAAACTTGGAGAAAATGAAAGAGAAACATGTGGTTCCATGGTGGACTAATAATAGTCTCTATGAAATCCCCTTCTTTGTTCATGCAGAACGGCATCTTGTCTCAGAATATTCAAGTTACCGGAGCCACTCCCAGGCTTAAGATGATTCCACAAAGCATATGGATAATTTCTTAAGCTAATGAACCACTTAGGTTTAATTTCCAAAATGAGTTTTGCCAGATCATGCTGGGAGGCACTGTCTCTCTGTACTGTCCATATTTAGCTTGATTCATTCCATCTACACAAAGTGCACACTATATACTGTGCCCTGAGGTGGCTCTGGGGATGCAGACCTCACAAGGCAGGGTTATGCTCCCTTTGACACATGCAGTCTATCAGGGAAGCATGAGGGAGCCCTGGGGGCCAGCAGGGCAAGCCTTAGGCACAATAGTAGCAGGACTTTTTAAACCCTGGGCCTGGTCCCACCACTGCCCAAGACCATATGAACCTAGACAGTTATCAAATTGTCTCATTCCTCAGCATTTCTACTGATCCACTGAGATCAGACCTCCTCACCAAACATTCTGTGAGGATTGAGGGAACTGACAGCTCAAAAGTGCTTCACGAAGTTGACTTAATCCTATTTACAGTGCCGTCATGTGTAATGCACTCAGGGGGCCAAAAACTAGATCTGACCTTCAAGAGTCTTCTGCTCAGCACTATGTTACTTGCTTACAGTCTAGTTAGAAAATACTAGTTTTAGCCAGGTAAGTGATCCACACCTGTCACTTCTGTATTCTAGAGGCTGAGGAGGGAGGATCACCACAAGTTCAAGGCCAGCCTAGGCTACATAGTGAGTTCAAGGCCAGCCTAGATTACATAGCAAGTCCTTCTCACAAAAAAAAAAAAAAATCAGTTTTAGAAACATTAGGATTTTGGTCTTTCATTCCTGGGGGTCTAATAGGCTTTTGATTTAGGTAATCTAGAAAGGCAGCTCACCATATAGCAAAACTCACAGTATAATTCATGCTATTAGCATCTTTGCACTTTCATTAAAGACTCTTAAAACAATTTCAGAACCTCAGATGGAATCGCCCTCTTCCTATGTAACCCACTGTTCTACAAGAACGGAGTGGAGATTGGAGGTTCCCAGGAAAGCACTGAAAGCGAAGTGAAAGCTCAGCTAAAAAATGAACCGTGTGACGTGTTTACTTTTCCAGTCTTCTCCTTTCTTCTTATTCCTCCAGTGTTGATTCCCGTGTGTGCTTTGGTTTCTCCCAGTCCTTCTTGTTTCCTACATTCTGCTCCCCTCACACCCTCTACTTGACCTAGGGAACACTTGGAACTGGCTCATTACTGCATCCTGACCTGCTGAGCACACTGAGCGGAGTCACTACCCGGGCTTTGCATTCACCATCAGGAGCTCCTAAGGTTGATGTGTGACCCGCACAGGGGAGCCAGACTGCCTGCGGAGCAGGGTCAGTCTGCTGACCCCACTACCCTGACCCCCTGCAGTCTGGTCCATCCAGGGCAGAGGTGCTCTGTGTTTGGAGCCCAGGTGGTGCTGGCCTTTACTTTGCCTCCAGAGCTCAATGAGGTAATGAGTGAATTATTTCAAACCAGTGTCATAACTAGGTCAAGACTGCCCACCAGGAACTCTTTGAATTCTTTTGTTTCCCATAAGCCAAACTAGTTCCATGAAGGCTAACCTCCCTTTTCCTCTGTTGTGATTTTTACCAGCTGTAAAATAAATCTAGAAGGGCCAGCATGATAGCTCAGCAGACTAAGTGCTTAGGTACATGCAAGGGTGGCAGTTTGACCCCTACCCCACATGCTGCACCGGCCCCTCCTTGGTGCACTGAGTAGGCCACGGAGTCCAGGTGTGGTAGCACATCTGTAATCCCAGTGCTGGAGAGGCTAAAAACAGGAGGATCACTGAGCTCAGGCTATGTAGTGAGACCCTGTACCAAATACATAAATTTAATATAAATAAAGTGTAGATAATATCTAGATGCCTTATAATCCTAAAACTTGTATAATGCATTGTCTTTTAAAGAGGACTTGGAAAGTGCTCATTTCCAACGGGAGTTGGCTAGTGGGGCCACTTCAAGTTACCTTGCTTCTACGCACTTGGGAGTCTGCCCTCTCTCAAATTTCTGCATTTGTATTTAATTATCTGTCATTTGTTGGCCATGTTCTTCCACTAGAAGCTGTCCTGAATGTTGAACACTTTTTCTTGTCAGGCAAATGCCAACATGTCAGTGAAAAACAACTTTCTGTTTCAAACTGAAGTAAACAATGTCTCTTTCTACCAGGGTTAGTAAGCTGGTGGTCACGCACACACATGTTTTTGCCCAGAGGTAGCCTAAACTTAGATTTTCACTAAAGAAGAGTCTTCAGACAAGTATGTCTGGGAAAAATGTCCAATGGGGACACTGGAGTTGTAGGGAATAGGATGGAGCAGCCCACAGGAAAAACTGGATGTCAGCTAGGATGCCTGGGGTCATGGGGTACAGGAAGAAGCATCTCTGGGCCTTGAGGCAAAAGCACTTTCCTCATTAGAATTTCATAACTAGGAAGCAGTGAAAGGGAGAAGAAAAGCAAAATCATGGACACTGGGCATCCATAAAGAGCCAGACACTGTCACCTCTCTCAGTTTTCATCTTATGAAATGACAGATAGGGCTGGTGGAACATTTGTCCCTGACTAGGTTTTGGAACTTAGGAAAAGAAACAATGCAATAAACATCCTGCTTGTATGTGTTTAATGATGTCCAAGGACTGCTTTTATTAGGTTGTCAAAAATTGACTTGACCAGTTAACTTGGCTTTCGTGGTTTTCCACCTTGGCTACCCATTAGGTTCTTCCTGGATACACTGAGGAAATGCGTATACTCCATACCATTCTAGTCAAATAAGGACTCATAGGGGAACAGACAGAGACATACATGTTTATTTTAAAAGTCTCTCTGGGTTATTTTAAAAGTTGCTTGAAAATTATAGCTACACTCAATTATAGTAAACCCGTTATAAAACTAATATGAATATGTGCACAAAAATTGCACATAAGGAGTAGTTAGGAAATCTAAACTCAGCTCTGAATCTGGTCCAAAAAAGAGATGATATTTTGATTTTGTTATACCTACTAGATCTACTCAAAACTCACTGGGAAGACCCGAGGAATGCTAGAACACTAGCAGTGAACTTGCTCCTGTGCTTTCTCAAAGCTTTGATGAAATGTCAGTGGCTACCAGAAGCTATCCAAAGACGGTGCTGACCACTGGGCATAAAACTTGTCTGACTCCACCCTATCCTCAATTCAGCAGTGCTCTGAGGCCCTGGACGTGTAGCACTGCGCTGCAGAAGTGCGACAGTCCAAGAACGTCTTCCGAGGCCCTACAACTGGAATCTGAGAAAATAATTGCATGAAGGCAACTCATGGAAAATGAAAGATAGGCTCAAAGTTAATGTGAAGACCAATGATTTACCTTGGTATTGACAAAGATGAAGCCCTACAGGCATCCACAGGGTCACAGAGGAGTGACAATAGCTCAAAATCAAACCTAATGTCTGGCAGAAAGCTAAATACATGATTGGTTATTAATATATTTGGATTTTTATGGTTGATAGATTGGAATGAGATTAATTGTGAGATTTGGCTTTTTGTAAAGTTTTAATGTTTTCATATTTTCTATTCATATCTAGGTCACATTTACTGGGGAACAAATATATAGCTTATTTCTGAAAGTTGTTGAATTTTTCGTGCTGATAAAGAAATATGATGGGAAAATATTACTGGTGCATATTCTTTCTTCCCCTCATCTTTCTGTCCTTTCTTTCCTTCTTTCTCTTTCATTCTCATGGTACTAGGGATTGATCCCAGGGCCTTTACAGTGAGCTACATCCCAGCCCTTTCTTAAATTTTATTCTGAGACAAGATCTCACTAAGTCCCTACATTGCCAGACTAAGCTCCAACTTGTGATTCTCCTGCCTCAGCCTTCCAGAGTGCAGGGATTATAGAGTTCACAATTTGCCACAAATTGCTTCAGATTTTTCATAAGGGCCTATAAGATTTAATGTTTGCCCTGCTGGATTTTGGACTTGTGTTGGTCCCAGTGCTTGGTATCCTTCTGTGTATGTCTTTTAGAATGGTAATGTTTATCTTGTGCCTTTCAATGTTCAAAGTGTTTAACTTTTCTTTTGTACAGGGGCTCCCAGTTGAGTGTTTGCTTGGATCTTGGAGGATACTTGGGACTTGCACTTTTCAGCAATGCTGAAACTGTTGGGACTTTGGCAACTCTTAGAGATAGATTAAAAAGTATTTTTCATGAACAGACATGCATGAGTCTTTGGGAGTCCAGGGGTGGAATGCTATGGTTTGTGTATATGTGCACCCCCAAAGCCTTATTCAGTCAAGGGCTGGCTTCTGGAGTTTGTGATTGATTACTGTGGGTGTGGGTGCTGCACCTGCCCAGGAGCAGGTAATTTGCATGACAGTGTGAGGAGGGGAGAGAGGCTCACAGTAGCTGCCTGAGCTGCTGCCACTCTCTTGGCTCTTGCTCTTTGCTGCTGCCATGAAAGGCTGCTCTCTGCCATGTGCCTCTGTGCCTTGGAGCCAGCTGAGTATGGACTGAAACCTCCAGTAACTGTGAGCTAAGTAAACCATCCGTTCCCTAATTTTGAGTGTTGGGTATTTTGTCCCAGCAATGAGAGTAACTGAGACACTCTGCGACACCATCCTTTTTTGTTGTTGTTGTTGTAAAAGAACATTTTTTTTTTGTTTTAAACAATTTAACTCAAATAGACTTACATTCTTTTCTTAAGTGACTTCCATTTATTTTGATACATATTTTCCCCCTGATGATTTACAGGATCTTCAAGCCAATATAAATATTTTATAAATATTTGAATATTTGGGTATATACCTTGCAATACATCATCAATATCTTTCAGCAAGAAAAAACACTGAAGAGTAAAGACTAGACACAATTACTAGGTACAGTGAAAATCTGCTGCAAATATTTCTGAGGTAAGAAGGCATCACATACCTGTTCAACTAAGAAAACCACCCTTACAATGCAGGATGACTTTATTTTTACATAAGACCTAGAACACTTAAGCTGTCAATTAGGTACTGAATGGCAGAGCAACACCCCCAGTTTATGCCATGAATTCATAGGCAGTAGGGTCCAACAACTCGGGTTCCTTCCCATTGGTCCTCACAGAATGCGCTTCTCTGGGAGGGGCAGGCTGGGGCTTCAGCTGAACCCAGGTACCTTTCTCTTTGGCTTCCTTCTTTTTCTGATCATTTTCCTTAACACATTTCAGGAAACTATCATGACTTTTTGTTCAATATGCTCAATACGCATTAATCCTATGGCAAGTATCTTGCCCTTAACTTGCTTGTTCACAACAATACCAGCAGCACGCTGGGTAACATCGTAACTCCTCCCATTTTGCCATGGTAACATTTGTGAGGCGTTCCTCTTTGCACAGTACCCATTCCCTTGACGTCTACAATCTCACCCTTTTTGTAGATTCGCATGTAAGTGACCAGAGCACAGCCCCACATTTTCTAAAAGGCCTGGAGAACATATACCGGGTTCCCCTCCTCTTGCCCTTGTGTTAGTCATTTTGGCAAATTACTGGAAGATCGTGGTTCTCTGTAAAGGAAAATTTTGAAGATAACTTTCATTTTCAGGAGAACTGAAACATAAATTATCACTTAATTTTAAAAGAGTGATAAATGTCCCCACTCATCCTTCTGGCAGGAACAGTCTTCTATTCTCATGGCTGCAGGGGCAACTTACACACTGTAGTCCCTGCACTGCCAGCCGGCCAGCTTTCCCAGGGCTGCTCTGTGATTTCACGTCACAGTCCTGGGCAGCAAGGCTCCCAGGAAGCATCCTAAGAGGAATACCAAGGGACATGCCCATCAAAATGGAGGTCATTTGTTTCATATCCATTATTACAAGGAAATGATGAAATAAAACTTTCAGTATATAATAAATATGGATTTCCTTTGAGCGCTGGCAGCAAAGGGGCACCTTGGAGCACATGAGCAGGTAACACCTGTCTTCTGGGTCTCTATGCCAGCAGTGGGCAGCCTGCTGACCACATGGCTCTCTCCCCACAGTGCAGAGGACTGGTTTTCTCCTGGAGATACTGGCCAAAAAGGAGGGCAAATATAACCGAGGCACCACAGAGAAGTCACAGGGATAGCTAGGGTCTTGTTAGAGCAGCACAAAGCACCCTTATTGACTTCTTTTGAAGTTAAGCAAAACCATATTTTCTGTTTCAGATCATGCCAACTGAAAGCATAATGGCAGACGAAAGAGAGGAAACAAAAGGGAAAGGTGGCAGGGGAGAGGAGATATAAGAGGAAACAAGAGACTGTTACTAATACAGAAAGGAGGCATGTGGTAAGAACAATGGGGAGGGCTCAGTGAAAGGAAGAAGGAAAAACTTTTAGCTCCAAGTCCCTTGAATGATGGCAGTGTTTCTGTACAACATGTATCACTCTGGGCTAGCATCCTCTAAACCCATGTCCGCTGAATGCCAATGCCTACCTTAGACACTGGCTAGGATTCAGATTTGCTGGTGGAACACAGTCCTTGCCATTAAGATATTTATGGTTTCATATGGGACCCAGAATATATACCACTGGGGCACATGGCAGCAATCTGTCTCAGCTACTTTCTCCCTGCCAGCGCCCTATCTGATAAGGCCATCTCATAGGAGAGGTTTATCTAGCTCTGTCTTTCAGAGATTTGGTCCATAGTAGACTGGCTCTAGGGCAGGGAGGGCGAGGCAGGCAGGTCTCTTGGAGCATACCTGCTCTTACCGTGATGGCCAGGGAGCAGACAGGCAGGGGAAGAGATGGGTAAGGACAGCCACCCTTCCAACCTGCTAACAGCATACTCGGCTGTGTACTCACCCTGGATTACCGATGAGTACACTGCCTGCAATCCAGTCACATGAGGGTTCAAGGGACTTTCCAGATGTAAACCTCAACAACAGCAGTGCCATGGCCACAGGGCCCAAGCTGTCAACTCTCAGCTGCTACCCAATGTTACGGTAGGGCCTGGTATCTGGGAGGTATTTAAGTGGCTCTTGGGTGTGTTAATTGTTATATTTTGACAAGGACAATTTAAAAATTCTACTTTTAAGAAAAATAGCAACTTCAGGACCCTAAAAGCTATTGAAGTTTTTTTTTTCCCTTCCAGGAAAAACTCTTCATGTCTTTTTAGAGTGATATAAAGACCAAAGAAAAGCTCTGGGTCCAGGCTTCCTGACTTGTCTTGAAAATTAATGCCCCTTGGGTCTCAGAGCATGTCAGTGTTCTCATTCCTGTTTGGGAAAAATCCTTGAGCCCTGTCTTACAACATTACTGCCTGTCAGGGATAAGCCGAAGCACATTTCTCAGTCACTTTTCTCTTGTGGCTGGGACAAATACCTGACACCCAGTATGAAGGAAGGAAGGTTTATTTAGCTCACAGTTACTGCAGGTTTCAGTTGGCTTCAAGGCAGAGCAGCACATGATGGAGAGCAACCTTTCATGGTGTGACAAAGAGCAAATGGGAGTGGCAGAGAGCAAGTCTGTCTCTCTTAAGTCTCATTCAGGCTATAAACCTCAGGCCAGGTATAGTGCTCACACCTATAATCCCAGCAGTACTCAGACCCATAATCCTAGCCTTGGATCACCCATAATCCCAGTGGATTATGAGTTAATCACCAACTCTAGAAGACCGCCCCATAACTGTATGAGGTTTTAGGGGGACAATGACACAAACCATAACAGCGCATCTCTTGTACTGTTCCGTTTAACCCTTCCAACAATGAAATGCAGTGAGTACTGCTGCTGTGCAGGAGAAAATGAAGCGCAAAGAGGTGAGCAGCACAATGGGAGAGCTGTCATAAAGCCAGGCACGATGCCATATACTTGTAATGCCCCCTGTCTGGGTAGCTGTGGCAGGAAGATTGAGATCAAACCCAGCCTTAGCAATTTAGGGATTTATGGAGATCCTGTCTCTAACAGTGTGTGTGTGTGTGTGTGTGTGTGTGTGCGTGCATGTGTGTGATACAGCTCAGTGCAAAGGCCTCAGATTTAATCCCCAGTACAAAGGGCCTTGTTGGGACATGTCAAGAGACTCAGTATACTGCAGGGTAACTGGCTATTATCAGTGTCCTGGGGTATTTTTCCTGGCTGACAACCACCCTGTGAAGTTCTTGTTAATTCTTTGTAATTAGTTTATGTTTGGAACATCAGAGTCAGGTTAGTTGTTGGGAACTGATGTATGAGTAGCATATCTTGGCCATTCGTGGTCCCTTTACACCTCCCCAGGTTTCTTTGGCCTCCTTCCCCTCCCCTTTCACATCTCCAACAGGTCTGTCTTTTTGTTCACAGTCATCTCCCCTTAATCTGTAACTCATGTCTTAAGTTTCTCATATAAAAGAAACCATGTGATATATAACTTTCTGTGTCTGTTTTATTTTATGTAACAGTATAGGGTCTCAAGTTCCATCCCTTTTCATACAAAAGGCAGATGTCATTCTTCTTTTCTTCATTCCCCATATACAATTCCTTGTCTTTATCCATTCATCTGTGGATGGGCATCTAGGCTGCTGTTAGAGCTCAGCTACTGTGCTGGCGTGGTGCACTGCTGTAAGCAGGGGTGTGTGGTATGCAGGTATCACTACAGCAGGATTCCATGAACTCACTCACTGGGGAATACGTCACAAGTACAGCTGCCTCAAATTGCCAGCCACTTAGCTCAGCCATTCCAAGTTGTTTGTTCACTGCTGATCAAATTAAAGGAGATCTTTTTTTTTTTTTTTTTTTTTTTTTTTTTCCTGTAAGATGAAAAAGGATTTATTCAAAGCTAGGTCCATGGAGATGGAGGGGCTTACTTGCTTCAAGTGACCATTTGCCATGTACAGGTGGGTTAGGGTTTTCATAATAAGCAACAGAGGAGAGGGGAGCAGAGAGACACTGAGCAGGTCCATGCTCACCTTGTCATTTCCAGCCATCTTCAGATCACCAGCAACTGGAGAGGACACCGGGCTCTGGGATCCTGGGGCCAGCACCTGCATATTCTGTTGCTTTTTCTGAAGAAGAGGAGGGAGGTTTGGCTATGTATTCAACAGGGGGAAGTTTGGAGAAATGGCTTATTTCTATAAAAAAAAATTCCTAACTTTGGAAGCTCTATTTTGTAGCCCAGAGCCCGAGTGGCTGGTAATCACAGAAAATCTCTACTTTTAGTTTTTCGAGGAATCTCTGTAGTGATTTCCATAGTGGTTGTGGCTAGTTCCTATTTCCTTTTCACATTCTTTATTTTTTTAATTTAATTTTATTAGTATATGTTTGCAGTGTATACTTGTTATATGCATTGTGGGGAGTTGGCACAAGTATACAGTGCATCTTACATTTCTTAACACCCTTTCCCCTCTCTCCCTCTCCCATATCTTTGGACCCTTTCTCAATTGCAAAGGATCTATCTCCATTTCTTATCACACTATATGCCTTTTAATCTTCTCTGTTTCCAGGAAGTGCCAGAATTCAACTAACCGGAGACAAATCACAGTCCAGCCTGAAGCACCTCAGCGGGAACTACACCCGGCCTGACCCTAAAAGGCTCTAAGTAGCTGAATCTCCCCTGAGGATCGAACCCCACAGGCCTTGATTTCCAGGCTATCTGCAGTGTGAAGAGGCAGGAATGAGAGTATTTTCCTCTAGGCCAGCGGGTCTTGCTCCCGATTGGCTCAGGTTGTACAGTGCTCTGCTGCCGCACCCTGTTTCTCCCCAGCACCCCTGTCTGGGGTTCCGCAAGCCCATCGTTTCCTCCCCACGCTCAGAGTGTTCCTCTACAATGGGAAGTGCTCCCAGGGTTTTTCACTCTGCTTCTGCTCAACTTTCCTCTAGCATCCATTCCCGTCCACTGCACGGGGCCAGCTGCCTGCTCTGCATGCTGCACCAGGCGCCTCTTCTAGCTGCAGTTCAGAAGGTTCCTTTACCTTCCGGCCTTTTCTCCAGTTTTCTGTTGCTTCCTCTTGCATTAGCCTTTAGTTCTTACTTCCTGGCCTTTCTCCTTGATCTTGTCCCGTAAAGCTACACCTGAACTGACAAGTGCCCCAGAGTTCTGTAGTTTAGTTAACGTGAAGAAGAAAAAAAAAAAAAAAAAGCTGTACTGAGAAGTCTCTGGAACAGGAGCAGGCCCTGTGGCATGGTGTGATCTGGGAAGGGCCTGCAGCCTCCACCTGCGGAGGTAGAGCGCTCGGCAGGGGCCAGGTTGCCAGGCCGCTGTTAATAATAAAAGTTTCGCGGGTTCCGAGAGGTGCGACACCCCCTCTGCTTAACTAGGAGTGAGGGCGCGGGCCCTGTTGCACCGCACCCGCACCCGGGCAACTCTGGGTGAGAGCCCGGGAGCGGCTCAGGGCCCGGGCGGGGCGCGGCGAGCGCAGTCAGCCACCCGGGCCCTAGGCGCGGCTGGGCGGGCCATACTAGAGGGCCTGCCTGGCCAAGTGTTTGTCCTGTAGCCTGCGCCCCAGCTTTCCCCCGTCGCTTCCCAAACAGCCTCTGGAGGCCCGGGCAGACGGGGCAGATGCGATCCAGTCCAGGACCCCGAACAGGTAGGTGCTGGGCACAGCACTGAGGGAGCCTGGAGAGATCTAGGGGTGCGCGTTCGTGTGTATGTGTGCGTGCATGTGTGTGTGTGTGAGTGTGTGCGAGAGAGAGAGAGAGAGAAAGAGAGAGAGAGAGAGAGAGAGAGAGAGAGAGAGAGAGAGAGAGAGAGAGAGCGCCTTGCAGGGGTGAAGCGGTCCTGGGGGGAGCAGCGTGGGCGGCTGCCAACCCGACCCCTTCCCTGGCCCCTCCTCCGCGCCCGAGCTCAGGTGCCCGGAGTCGGGAGGCGGCCGGTGTCCGGTGTCGGTGTCCGGTGTCTGGAGCCGCGTGCTGGGTGTTGGGCAAGCGGCCGGGCATGCTCCAGGGAAGTTTGCGATCCGGGCGGGGTGCTTGCGCCCTAGGGCTGTGCACGCCCAAGGCGCTTGCTCACGCCGGGCTGTAACAGGGCAGCCCACGTGGCCGCCTGGGAGGGTCCAAGCAGACGGGTTTCCAGACGGGATCCCTAACTCAGCGTCTGGCTGCGCATCGCCCGGCTGTCGCAGCCTTCTGTCCTCCTCGTGCGCTGTGGGGCCATTCGCGACCCACAGTCCTCACCGATTCCAGCAAGTGGACGACAGACAGGACCTGCACACTCACGGGGTAAGGCCCCACGAACCTGCTACGGGGAGATCGCAGGAGTTGGTTTCAGCCCGCGCTGCGTTCCGGTGTGCCTTCTCTTTGAAAGCACCCAGGGGCGCCCCCATGCGGGACCTGGGAGTGGCGGGCACGGTGGCTGCGTTGGGTGCTCAATGCTGGGTAGCTGACCTAGTTGAAGACTGATCCAGAAAGACCTCCCAACCAGTTCTGCGGTGCCAGCTGACTGAGCACCCTTGACCTCTCCTACCCATAGAGTTCCTGAGCACCCCAAGGAGTCACAGTTTGTATGTTAGAGTGATCTGTCTTCTCAAGGGTCTCACAGGAGGAAGGTGGTAGTTGCTTTCTGAGCAAAATTTCTCCCCGCACCAAAAGGCATTGATTTGATTCCTTGACACAAGTTTTTTAATTGCATAAATAAGTGGAAAGCATAGTTGGGCATAAATTAGCACAAACATGGAAGTTTCTAGGTAAATTCACAGGTGGAGTAATTTCACAGTTCTGAAGGATGATCCATATTTGCACAATTTATCAAATAGCACTCTTCCATAACTTATTTTATTCTCAAAACAGCCCTTCTGCATAGCCCTTTTACTCTGGCTGGGGTAAAAGAATCACAATTCCAACTATATTATTAACTTTAAAGACACACTAGACTATATACTGTATTTTTGAAACAGGCTCGGGCTGTGAGGCTGTCTTGAGCTCACTGTGTATCCCAGGCTGGTCTTGAACTCACAACATTCCTCTTGCTTCAGCTTTACATGTGCTGGGATTAAAGTTGTGCACCACCATGCCCAGCTACAATTTTGGTGGCATCTTAAGACCTTTTTATACTTTAGGCTTCAGAATTATTAAAAACATCACCCTTTTATAGAACGGTGGCTATGGAAGGTGTGAAATCTGACCAAACGTATGGGTATTGTGGAAAATTTAACTGACTCTATGGCCCTTTAGAAATTGGTTTTTGGATACTTACCTGGTAGGGGAGATACCATGATCAAGAAGAAATTGGTTATTGAAATAAATAGCAGGTGTAGGCTTGTTGCTTGTCATTTCTGTCTTTGCAGAAAAAAGCAGAAGAAAACTGAGTTAGCTGAGCTTTTTTTAACTGGCTCTGGAATAACTGGAAATTTGTTGCACTTTAGTGAATTAGAATGAGGGGAAGTCATTGGAGTGTGAATCAGTGCTGGCTGTGATTGTTCAGTTAGGGAGGGAAAGTGGGGAAAACCCTGGCAAATTTCCTCATTCCTCTTTCCTGTACCCTGGTTTTACTTGTCTTCATAACTTTATTATATCATACCTGCCACAGATTATGTAGATTCTTAGGCTGAAGTGGATGTAAGTTCATAGATGGGGACACAGCCCACAGTTGTGAAGTGACATCCAGAAGGCACACAGCTCTTGGGAGCCCAACCTGGAGTCCTGAGGGTCAGTTGTCCCATGGCCACATTGCTCTGGGCTGGAGTTTGCTGTGGGGAATCTGTGAGGTGAAGGGAGAGTTTGTTCACACCAGCTTTCAGCTGAGGAGTGGCATGCATATCCAACAGCCTAGCCATGGACAGTTGTTAGCTGGGTTGCCTGGGTATTTCCCAAGGACAAAAGGAAGCCAGTGTATTTTCTTCAACACTGATTAGTTAGTTTTAACTCTAGAAGGCCACGTTTGCCACAAAAGGCAAAATAAAACAAAATACAAATTGAAAGGGCTTGGACATTTTGTCTCAGAGGTGCCAGGGAGCTCTCCTCACAGGGTTGTACCCTTTGCTCTGTTCCAGGTATCTGGGAGGAAGGGGACACAGCACAAGTAGCTGGTGAATAAACATCTACACCAGGGCCCCTGTGGCCCTCAGTGCCCTGTCATCCTTCCCAGCAGGAGTGTTTTCCATTCTTGGAACTTTCCCTATGGTTGCCTGAATGAGGTTGTTGCCCCTGAAAGACACCTGGGTCAAGTGCCTTTCATTCAGCCATTCCTTTGTCCTGGGATTTGCTGGTTTTCCTGCTGACAATCCATGCAGGACACTGAAAAGTGATGCTGTGCTCTGTGTGGGGCAGATTTTTGAGAAAGTCTTCTAGGCTGAGAGCTACAGCCAGACACAGATGTGGAGCGAGGCCGCATGGGGTGAAGCGGCCACCCCTGCTGCCTCACAGCTCCTGACACTGTGGGCGGTCCCTGTCTTCCACCTCTGAAGGTTGACTGAATTCCAATGCACTTTGGAGGATGAAGTGAGTTAGGGCGCATGAAGTACTCCAGGGTGTGCCTGATGCAGGAAGCGTTGGCCCTGTCCCTAGAGGAGGGGGACAATTGTTGCCCACCACTGGGGGCATTCAAGGTGGGGAACAGAGAAGCAGCCTCACGCCTCACTGGCTGCTCATTCTCCCTCCTGCTGTGTTCCTGTGGGAGTCCCCCTTGCAGTCATGGAATGTGCCCATCAGGCAATGTCTCCCGGAGTGTGGAGGAGTCACTCACTTTGGTTAAAACCAATAAGTCAAGAAATCATTAGCAAACATCACTTCTGTGCTCTGAAAGGCTCCTCTCAATGTAGCCAGGGCACTGGGGCGGGGCCTGGTACTGAGTTAGAGCCAGTGATCCTGCTTTTGTTTATCTTTAAATGTTCTCTGACTATTTTGTTCCATTTGAGTTCTGGTAGTCAAATGCTAGGGGAGAGTATAAGACACAGGAAACAGTCTTATCAATGAATGTTCCAACACTCCGGTTCCTGCTCACTGAGCATGCTCATCTCCAGAGATTATAAGGAGCAACTGTAAGAAAGGGGAGGGGAAAAGAAGCTCCCAGACACTGATGGGGGCATTAAAATTCCAGCTGTATGATAAAGTGAAAGAAATAAGAGGTGGGCCAGAGAGATAGCTCAGCAGACTAACAGCCTGCTTAGGCAAGCCCAGGGTTTGATTCCCAGTCCCACATGCTATGCCAGCCTCACCCCGGGGGTGAACTGAGCCCAGGACTGAGTCCAGGCCTGGCGGCACCTACCTGTAATCCCAGTACTGGGAAGGCTAAAAACAGGAAGATCACAAGTCCAAGATGTATAGTAAGACCCTGTACCAAATACATAATTGGAGGAAGAAAGAAGAAAGAAAGAAAGAAAGAAAGAAAGAAAGAAAGAAAGAAAGAAAGAAAGAAAGAAAGAAAGGCCAAAGCTTTGGCGGCCATGATATGGCTGAGTGCCGAGTCAGTCTCATGTATAAGAACGTTTGAATTTATCTTAGAGAGACAAGACGTTTGGGAGAGTGTGCCCCTAGGTAGGGAGGTAACTGAAGCATAGTAAATGCCAAATTAGCAGTTGATTTCTTAGAACCTAAATGATGTTGAATGAGTAAGACTTCTGCATGTCCTGTGACATTGAAATAAATTAAATATGTATTTTTCTAGAATGGAAATATAAACCTAATTTCCTTCCAATGATGCAAGAATGAAGGTTTTATGAAATCAAACTGAGTAGAAATGTGTGAAGTGGAATGAGGCCTAGTGCTTCCCTACCTTATTTCTCCCTCTACCTCTGAAACTACCATGTGTGCCCATGCCTGCAGCTTCTTAGGTGCACTTTGTAGTAAACTTTCACAAATCAAAATCCTTTTGTTGGGCCGGGGAGATAGCTTAGCAGAATGCTTGCTGGGCAAAACAAACAAACAAACAAACAAAATCCCTTTGTTTTGAACCTTGTGACCTCTTCCTTTCCCCAATATATCTGATCTTTAAATTTAGATTTTATTCAATTAGGTTATCTGGAAAGGTATCCCTACAACCTGGTGCCCTTCTACAACACATGAACATTCTCTTCTGCACCAGTTTTAGTAGCCTGCCTGGAAATTACAGTCTTTCTGTGGAGTTGCAAGCTCACAATTGCATCTTTTGAGCACTACTTTTAAAGAAAACGCAAAAAAAAAAAAAAAAAAAAAAAAAAAAAAAAAAAAAAAAAAAAAAAAATTGCATGATGGCCTGATATTTTATTTCTGTTTTTATCTTCCTTGAGCACAGCTTTGTTTTGGTTTGGCTTGGGGTAAGTGCCAGTGTGAAATGTCACAGATAGTATTTTTCTTTGAAATAGGTTATTTGAAGAGAGCCTTTTAATTTCTTCCTGTGACTTGTTTTGGTCTTTTTTTTTTTTTTGAGCCGTATAGTTGGTGGTTTCATGGGCTCTGAGGTAATAATGTGTTTGTTTAGTCGGGGGAAGGCCAAACCTTTGTTGAATTTTTATTTCCCCGAGATTGACCTGTACAAAGTTAAGATTTGTTTTGTGTTTTTGATAAAGTATCTTAGGAAATTATGGGATAGAGGTTACACAAACTCTTAACAAAGTGTACCTCAGCTTTTCTTCTTTCCCTCTGAAATGAAAATTGACACTGTATTTTCTGCAACCTTTTTGTAGAAGCCCATCTCTGCCCAGCGTCTGTGTAGTTCAATGCTGACTGATTTGGGCTTTTATTCTTTGTAGGCTCCTTGCACGGCGGCTGCTGCAGCAGTGTGTTTCGTGCCAGCTCCCAGGAGCCAGTTTGCAGAATTCCTGTCCCAGAGCCAGTCGGGACTGCGCGGCAGTGAGTGTCCGAGGAGGTCCCTGGAGGCGCCCAAGTGCCTGCCTGGGTGGAGCACACCAGCAAGCCACTTTCAGGAACTTCCGCCACAGGTGTAAAAGTCCCTCACCCTGCCGAGATGCTGAGACAGATACTGTCCGAGATGTACATAGATCCTGAGCTTCTGGCGGAGCTGAGCGAGGAGCAGAAACAGATCCTGTTCTTCAAGATGAGGGAGGAACAGATCCGGCGTTGGAAAGAAAGAGAAGCAGCCATGGAAAGAAAGGAGTCCTTGCCAGTGAAATCCAGACCGAAGAAAGGTAAACCTAGCCTCGTCTCTGCTGTGTTAGCAGAAGGGGTCCTGGCTCACGAGCTAGCCTGGAGTGAGTTGCAGTTTGGTGGATGTCTCCGAATTATTATTTTGGTAAAGTCATTCCGTTGATTAACTTGAAATGTGCGTGCGCAGGTGAACGTAGAACCCAGTGTGGAATTTTATAGCCATGTGCAGATCTTTTACTTGAAACCAGATTGACCTTCAACTGCAATCAGAAGTCACCTCTAGGAGCTGGGGCTGTAGTTCAGTAGCAGAGCGCTTCAATAGCATGTACGAGGCCCTAGATTTTATTCCCACTCTCTGCTGGGGTTTGGTCTGAGGGTACTAAATTAGGAAAGGTCTCTCCCTACCTCCTGACTGTTCTAGTATTCGACTTCCACTTTCAGAGAATTTATATCAGAATCTTCACAGTCATTGTATTTTCATTTCTTAGACCCCAAGAGATTTTATTTTGAGTTATCCATTTTAGAGAAGACCCCCACTCTTAAGATGTAAAGAACTGCTCTGAGGGAAGCCTCATACTATTATTTTTTTAGAGGACTGAATTTTTCAGATGTACTCCTTTGTAACTGAAGGAAGCCCAGTAGTTTCACAGGATTCCTTTGAGGTGTAAAGGAAGAATTCTTCATGCATGAAGATTTAAAGTCATGGTCACAGACACTGAAAGCACACACCAATTCCTGCCCCCTCGTTCTCTCTGCACCCCACACCACACACACATTCTCTCGTGGGTTTGCCAGCTATGTCATTCAAAACTGAGCTGCTCTCCTGTGATAACTTAAGGTAATAATTGCAGTTTCCTTGTTTAAGTTTTTCCCTTGTAGAATTTTCCATGGTTGGTTACAGAGGCACTGAAGACCAATTTCTTCTTCCTTTTAATTAAAAATAAAATTTTATAAAAATCACTCAGGAATTCAGAGGCTGAGAAAATAAATCTTACCTGCATATATGGTATACACACCCAGGTTCAAAACAAAAGTCAGCTTAGTCACCTTACGCTGTCTTTCACTCAGTTTTTTTTTTTTTTCTCAATGAAACCTACATATTGAGAAGAGAATATAGATGAATATCTCATTTGTTATTATATTATAATATAAAGCGAATAATATCATCACAACTTCTGCTGATGTTTCAGACACTAAGTGAAGCACTTTACATGTATTAGTCTTTACACAGTTTCTACAAAGTTGATATTTAGAGTATTGATTATTCACATTGAAAGAGGAGGAAGCCCAGCCCCAATGAAGACACCATTATGTTGTAGGTGACATCACCAACTCTTGCCCAGGTCTGCCTGTTTTCCTGTCGCGCTCTCCAAAACAGTTTTCCTTCACTAAGTAATCGGGTCAACCTAAGTGTGACTGTTTTATCTTTTCAAGCTGCTCTATGCATCCACTTGGATACCTTAGTTACAGCTTAGTGTATGTAGCTGGGGCCCCCACCCTCGCACACCATGTTCATTGTGGATGTAATATGTGGGTGTGGTGGGGTGACCTTGGGGGCAGGGAGAGCCAAAGACTCTTGCCCCGGAAGTCAGTGGCCATAACCCTTTCTTAGACTGCGGGCTGCTTGTTTTTGAAGAGTTGCTTGCCTTCTGATTACTTAAGATGATAATTTCAGTTTCTGGTTTAAGTTTTTCCCTTGCTGAAGTTTGAGTCTACCTCTCAGCAAACCTGTGTTATTTTTACAGGTAAATGAGAATGCAAAGTGTGCTAATGTACACAATGACAGTTGCATCACTTATTTGGGGTCAAAAGTTTAATACTCCCTTAACTTTACTGTCAACACTTGGAAAAATGTAGTTTGCATTAAACCAATTCTGCTTCTCAGGACAGAACCAGAAAAGATTTCTCCCATTTCCCTGAAAAACAATGCACCTCTCTATGCTTCCGTCTTTGAAGAAAATCCCCAGACGCCCCAAGGTGGTGTCACTCTGACAGGTGCTGTCTGCAGGTGCCATCTGAGTTAGGGACCTGCGAAGCTTGGGATGCTGAGGTCTCCTTGTGTATGTTTCCTCCTTGCACACAGGAGCTCTCTGCCAGCCCATTCTTGCCCCGGCTCCTGGCTTGAGCCCAGTGGAACTCTGTTTTCTCAGTAGTGTGTAGCTGGGTTATGGCTTTAGAGGTTTCACTTCACTACCTGCAGCATGTGCCCATCCCCCATTTCTTTTTCTTTTTTTTGAGATGGATTTTTTTTTTTTGCTGGCTCAGGATGCCTTAAGCAGGTCAGGTAAGGCATGAGGATCTGGGGATTGAACCATAGCATCCTGAGACGACTGCTTTGCTTAAGCAGGCACTTGAACAACTGAGTTAAAGGGCAGGACCCCCATCCCCCATTTCTTAACCCTTCACTGTTTATCACTTAGAAGGTCTTTCCTTGTCACCTGATCTTTTATTCTCCCCTCCATAGACCTTTAGGCCACTGTGGTGAAATCAGGAGCATCTGTGCAGTATTTGTGTGCTGTATACACTAGGAATGTGGCTCTCTTAGAAATCCGGCTCGTGTGGGAGGGGCTGGGAAACAATCAGGAGCATGGATTTAACCAGCCATTGAGTGGCTCCCTTCTGATTCTACAGGGGGAAAATGTGATTCTTACAGCAGGAGAGTACAGAGCTCCTGCCGGTTGATGCAGTATGGCCAGAGGGGCCGGGCTGGCTGCCTGGCACTGTGGCAATGTGGCTCTTGAGCTGGTGGCAAGAGTCTGAGCTGAGGGGTGCCAGATGTGCGGATGGCTGGATTTCAAAGACTCAGAAAGAAAGTAAAAACAACAACAGCAACAAAAACAAAACAAAACAAAACAACAAAAAAACGAACTCATACGTTCATGATGTATTGAAATGATAATATTTAGGATGTCTTGGGTAAAGCAAAATCTATTATTAAAATTGATGTCATTTGTTCCTTTCATTTTTTATTATGACTACTAGGAAAGTTATCATTCTGGGTGTGGTTCATGTTTAGATAATTGGCTCTGGACTATACTGGTTGCTCCAGCCAGTGTTTATTAAGCTGTGTGTCAGACTCTTAGCCGAATGCTTTTAATATGTTACCTCATTAAATAGTAACAGCCAGGCCTGAAGCATGACTTAGTATTTACATTTAATAAAAAAGAAAAGTGAAGCACAGGGTCTTTGGCTCACTTGCTCAGGGCCCAGGACTGGTAAGTGAGAGCCCAAACAGAACCTGAGTCTGGCTCCCCTGACCTGGCACTCTGAGCAAGCACACAGTACATGTTACGCTTAACTGAGGCATGACAAGTTAACTGTTGTCCGCAGGTGCCCAGCTCTAATCTAAAACATAAGCTTGCATTTGCCATGGAGTCTTTTCCCTGGGTGTCTTTTTTTTTTTTTTTTTTTTTGGTGGAACTGGGGATTGAACTGAGGCCTTTGCGCTTGCCAGGGAAGTGCTTATTCCACTGAGCCATCTCCCAGCCCTCTGAGCCATCTCCCAGCCCTCTTCCCTGGGTGTCTTTATTGGGTAATGCAAAAGAAAGCAGAGGCACTGATGGAAGGATTCCCAGTGTTTACTTCAGGGGTCTCCAGTGAATAAATGGGATCTAATGGGACAGGTGGGCCTCTGGTGCCTGTGCTGGGTGCAAGAGGGGCTGCGATGTGCACCTGTGAGACAGATGCAAACCTCTGAACCTTCATATGCTGGGTTCTCATGGTCACCAAGGGCATGTTCCTGTATGCAAAGCCTTCCCTTCTCATTAAACACACACACACACACACACACACACACACACACACACACACAAATAAGCAAACAACAACAACAGAAAAAACCAGAACAACGGTGAAGCCATTGGTTTGAGCCACATCAGCAATGTCTTCATCCTCCCTCTGCCCTCCCTCCCTCTCTCATCTCTTGGAGCCTGGGCTTGCAATAAGCCTGGCAGCATCCCGAGCTCTGAGACTGAGTTCTGGGCCTCTTCTGTCTGCCAGCTGCTTCTGACTCTGTTAAGATTTTTCTCAGCTTCTCCTTTGGTCTTCCTCATGGGTCTCTTATTCTTTCCAATTCTTTTTTATCTCTGACTAAAGGTCTGTGTTCTATAGGAGGTGACTCCCTCTATATTGGTGATTTTTAACTTTCCTGTGGGATTTGGGTATAGACTTGCTGATAGACTCTTTCAAAAACTTAGGGAAAACTTGGACTAGGAATATGCATACAGACCACATTTTGTGTAGCATTTCACAATATTCACAGATCTTGATGCTCACCCCAGACTTCCAAGGTTCCACAGCCTCTAGTGAAGGTGAAGAGTCTATATTATCTCCCTGGGACAACTCATAGGCATCCAAAGGTCCAACACCACCTGTAAGCCAGTCACTCAAACCCGTGTTGCCAAGGAAGGCCTCACACCTAAGCTTTGGTCTTGGCGTCAGTTACCTGCTGAGCATTTCTACTCAGATGGTCCATAAACCTTGCAAGCCTGACTCCAAAAGAGATTCTCCAGGACCATCCTTCTGTTCACTACAACCCTTTGGTCTTGTTTTGCATGCTGTCATGATGGGGTGCCCTGAACCCAGCAACCCAGGAGCCACTCGGTTAGCCTTGACTTTCGCTGATTCACCTAGCCTCTAAGCCCTGTAGACAGAAGTTCTTCTGATCCATTCCACGGAGCTGTCCTTCTACCAAGTAGTTGTTCTGTTAGCGTGTACCAGGAATAACCATTGCATTCATGTTACTTTATTTCATCTTCATCAGAATCTGGTAAGGTAAGTATTGTTCCCTTTATTCCTACAAATGAGAAAACAGACTTGCCTGGTGTGGTGGCTATGTCTATAATCTCTGCACTCTGGAAGGCTGTGGTACAAAGATTGATCCCAGCCCCAGTGGCAACTCAATGACTTAGTAAGAGCTTGTCTCAAAATTAAAAAGCCTGTGGAGGAGCTTAGTGCATAGGCTCTGGGATCACCCCTCCATCTAGTACTAGAGGAAAACAAAAGACTTTAGATGCAAGTTTATGAATCAGTGTTGGAAGAAGGATTTGAACTGAGGTCAGGCGCCCTGCAGAGTCTGCTCTGCATCGGACCCCATCTCTGTCCTCTGCTTCAGTGTTTGTCTTGCTAATACCCATTTCTGGGTATTAGCTGAGTTGTCGCCTTCGGTGCCCAAGCTGCATGGATTCAGCCGGTGCCTCTGTCAGTCTAGAGCTTCTTTCTACTACTCAGGTCAACAGTCTCACTTCTCTGGCCTGCTGCTGGCTTCCCAGAACTGGATCACCCTGTACCTGCCTCAGCTTCCTTTTTCTCTCAAATAAGCGTAAAAATTACTTCAATTTTTTACAGGTTGACTTTGGTGTTAATAATTTCAGAATTATTATCCAGGACAGCACACAGAGCAAACAGTAGGCAAAACAAGAGTTACAGGTAATTTGAGGAAGCCTTGATAGAGAGCAGTCTTGGCCTTCATTAAAAAGAGCACAGGACAGGGTCAGCCAAATAGCTCAGTGGATTAAAGCACTTGCAAGCAGGTGCAAAGGCCAGGGGTCGGATCCCCTGGGGTGCACTGCGAGGGCCACTGAGAGTGGGTGTGGTGCGTGACTGTAATCCCAGCTCTTGGGAGGCCATAAACTGGGGGAGTCACTATGAGTCTGATCTAGTAGTGAGACCCTGAACACCCTGTAGACCCTTCTCCAAAATACAAAAAAGAAAAAAAAAACATAGGGCTAGATTGAGCTTTTTCATCCCACCTTGTACCCCCATACAGTGGGAAGAATGTGATGCTGACTCTACGTCCTAGACTGCCCAGTAGAGGGCTGCTTACATTTTCTATCTCACTAGCCCTTTTGGTCAGCTCACTGTTCATAGTGACCATCTTAGAGTGTAGTATACATCATGCTGCCAGAACTCCAGGTTTGCAACTGTGCAGACCAGTTAGAATTCTGATCTTAATACTCAGTAGCTCTATGATTCAGTGGCTCTATGATCTTAATATACAGTAGCCCTATGATCCTTCACTTCCCTGAGCTCCAGCACTCTGATCAGAAAATAGGGCTAATAAGGGCCCAAGGTGGTATGTAGTGGCAGATAGGGCATAGGCGTCAAGCAGTTAGAGGGGGCATGGCTGCAGCGCTGGGGGCCTGGAGGACTCTGCCAGCCAGGAAATACCTTTTAGTTTCTGGGGTCAGTCCTGAGATGTGGGTTCCTAAAATCCAAGTCTGAGGACCAAAAGATACTACCTGGCACACTGGTGGGTGGTGTATGGAAATCAATCTGTGTTAACAACCTTGTTATTGGAGGGTGCTGTTCTCAGATCTGCCCTGGTGAGGCCCCATTGTGAGTCCAAATAGAAGCATTGTTGTAAGCCTAACTCCTTTGCATTCTAATCACATTCAGAAATGTTTTATAATAGCTTCATTCCTTTGTAGAACTAGAGGCTGAATTTTTCTCTCATTTTTAAAGATGAATAAACTTGGTAAGCTAAAAAAAATTGGTAAAGAATACAAAACAAAGGGAAAGTATCCCCATAGTTTCTCATGTGAAGCCAAAGACAACCAATACTCATAGTCTTTGTCCTTCAAGGGTGCACTTCTTAATAAATTCAAATATGTTTATAAGTTGTCTGCTGTAATCCAGGGATGAGTCTTCCCCCTGGGGAGAGAAAGCGGTGGATATGGTCTCTGCTATTAAAGCTTCTGATAAAGGAGATTTTATTCATTCACAGATGCTTGCCTCCTAACTTTACACATCTATAGGTTTAACCAAAAGGAATAGAAAATAATATTTTTTTAAAATTTCTGTCTGTTCTGAACATGTGCAGACTTCAGTTGTCCTTGTCCCTATTCCTTTACACTGAATTGGGGACTGGGTCATCTAGAGATGATGTAAGTACCCTGGAGGTGAGCTTACGTTCTGTGCACACAGTGGATCACCTTATACAAGGGCCTTGAGCGCCTGTGGATTTTATTTATATATTTTATTTGTGTGTTTTCAGAGCTGGGGATATCACCTAGGACCGCCTTCAGCAACCACTCTACCACTGAGCGATAGCTCCAGCCTAGCCAAGATTTTTTTTTAGTTAATTAATTAATTTATTTGGTATAGGGTCTCACTATGCAGCTCAGACTCATAGTGATCCCCCTGTCTCAGCCTTTCCAGCATGGTGATTACAGGCATAGTTTCAGTGGCCAACATGGTGGCACAGCATGCAGCACTAGGGATTGAACCCAGGACTTTATGCTTGCCAGGCCGGTGCTTAGACTGCTGAGCTATCGCCACAACTCCCTAGACAAGATTTTCAATTTTGGTATCCACAGAGGGTTCTAGAACCAGCCTTTCATAAGGGGATGACTGTAATGTGTAACTTTGCTACCAGTCCCTGACACATCACATGAGGCCACTGGTATTCATTCTTTCTGGCTTTGGTCTCCTTAGTCTTTGGTCTCTCTCTTGGAAAGAGTAGAGGGAGGTCTCTTCCTTTCTCTTGGTCTCTCTCCCTCTCCTTCTACGCTACACACATTCTATTATCATTCTCCTTCTGCCAGGTAGATGTAGGGAGACCAGGTCCTCACCTCCTCAGGACCTGAGACTGGCCCTCACAGTGTCACACGAGGTGGTCCACTCTGATGCCTGGGTCTTTCTCTCTTGTACAGCTGTGGGCCAGCCACATGAGGGCTAAATAAATACCAGAGCTCTGGGTGGCATCAAACTGTATTACAACATGGAGAGAGCCTGGCCATTGCTTTGCCAAAGTCATGTGCTACTTCCACTTCTATGTGACATTTCATCCCATTGTCCTATTAGAGATTTCGTATACAATCTGAGCAGAGAGAAGGTCTCTAAAGCACAATGAGATGCACAATGAGAGAAGGTCTCTACACAATGAGATGCAGATTCACATCCCTGCTTGGAGGTTCTTTTAGGTTGGTGCTGAGCAGACTGACCCACTTAGTTTTAGAGGATCTTTTCAGGAAACCCGAGATGGCAGACATGCAGGGCACCGCGCAGACGTGCTGCAAGGACTGGGGTTGAGAAGCATTCTGATTAAATTGAAGTGATCTGAAGAGGTCCCTCGCTCATGTCCTCTGACGTAAGAGCACCTATAATTTCATGGTGAAGTTGACAGAAAATCCGGGGTACCTGGACAGTGTTGACTTATGAAAAGGTCTGGTGTTTCGCCCACTAGGAGCCCTTTCATCGTTTCAGATCTTGTTTTGTTTTGAGGTATGGCCTCACTCTGCAGCCCAGGCTGACTTTCAACTCATGGTTTTAATCCTCCTTCCTCAGCCTACTGGGTTGTGGGATCACAGGCATGCACCACCACACCAGGGTTATAGGTTACCTTAAAGAGGTACAGCGGGGCAGAATCATGGTTCCCTGCATGCCTGTTTTTAGCTTATGTCACACTAGACCTGCATTCATCTTGTTCTCTGTACAGTTTTCTCTGATTCTGACCCCTTTATCCATCACTTCCCTGACTGGAGTGCCTTCACTTAGCATCCTTTCTCCCCCGGGTGTAAGCCTGCCTGTATTTTCCCTACTTTAAGAAAAAAAAATTTTTTTCTGTCTCTGCTCTTAAAGTCCATGCTCTGCCCTTTCAGCCCATAGAGTAGTTTTTGGAGCATAGATGAGCTCGGGAAATCTCTGCAGAACACATGGCTGAACCCCATCTCCTCCTTGCTAATAGACGCCCACGTGGTACCTACAGCTGCCCCCCACCCCAGTTCTCCCCAGGCTCTCTGTCCTGCACCAAGCTGTGTGGTACTGTGCTCCTGAAGTCTCCAGCTAAAACCGACCTCCCCGTGGCCACACCCCTGCCCTTCTCTGCTTTGGCTATGTTCCTCAGTTTCCTTCTGTGTTAGTTCATTGTTTTGGGAGTGAGAATGCCCTGCCTCCTTCATTTGGTTATTTTTTCAGCAACACAACCAGTATTGACCTCACACCTGAGCTCTGATTCCATGTTCCAGATACTTCCTAGATGTCTCCATGGGGTTTCTAGTAAAATAAAAAATAGGATTTATTCTGAATTTCCAATCAGTTCATTATCTTACTCTCCAACCACATCTTTTTAAATTTTTTTCATTTATTTATTTATTTATTTTTAATTTGTTGATACATGCTCTCACAAGGTAGTTCAGACTCATAATGATCCTCCTGTCTCAGCCTCCCCAGTGCTCTACCAAGCCTGGTTTTAGGCCAGCATAGTGCTTCTGGGGTTCTGGGACTGGCATAGCATGCAGTACTGGGAATCAAACTCAGGAGCTTGCATTGGTGCTTAGATCGCTGAGCTATCTTTCCAGTCCCAAAATTTATTTTCTTGATGTCACTATTTCCACCTAACACCCCCCCCCATCCTCCCAGTTAGTATGCTTCTATGTGTTAGCGTCATCAGTGAACCTTGTTTGAACCTAGCCACTCGAGCCCAGCCTTAGCGAACTTTACTTTTAGTAAAGTTCTCTGGTTGGATGGTCAGTTTCCGAAGGTGAGGCTGGTTTGGCTCCTCCTAAGTGTTAGCCTGCCTCAGTGCCACATAGGTAATAAAAAGCCGAGGTGTGAGTGGCGGATCCCTGCTCTCCTCTCCTAGGTGCTGGTCACTTGTGGGGAATGGCCCAGTCTGTTTGATTCCTGCTGTGTCCACTGTGTGCTCTGTTCTCAGAAGATACAGAGTCTCCCACATGGAGTGAACTTCAGCAAAGGCCTCAGTGGTCCCCTTCTTTCCCTCCTCTTGAATGAAGTTGAGGGTGTCAGAGGTGGAACATTGTGCTAAATAGGCCTACTCATCCTCCAGCAAAATTCAGGGAAATGCCGGAAATTCCTGAAAACACCTGCAGTCCCTGGCAGCCTCTGACCTTTGTAGGAGCTCCTAGAAGTGCAGAGTGACATCACCACCAGAGCCACGCGGTCAAATGCACAGCGTTCAGCACCTGGCCAAATCGGACATGTTACATCTTGTTCTCTTGTTTCTCCCACTATTTATCTTCGCCCTACTCTCACAACTGCCTTCCTTCAGAACTCTGCCTGTCCCTAGCTGTTCTCCTCTGCTCTTTGGCAGTTCTGGGACCTCTCTGTCACCCTGAACAGGACGTCATACTGAGCTCTCTCTGTCGCCTGCCCGCTGCACGGCTCCCTGAGACTGCTCCAGGGACAGTGTGTAAGGCTGTGCCAGGTGGGCTGCAGCATCTCTAGGCACTCCCTGTGCACCTGTCCTGGTGCTCTGCCACTGTCCTCTGTGCCTGTCTTTTTCCTGCTGCCTTAAAAAAATTATACGTGAGCAGAGTTATTTAGGTGAAGGTTGAGAGGTGGGTATAATAAAAACATTATTAGTTGCCCTGAGAAAGGATAATAAAGGGAGTTTATGAGGTATGACAGCTTTCAAAGGTTAATGAACTATTTGGTATTTTCTGAAATGGCACTGGTACCAGGGCCTTTCTCCTGGGGAGTGAGGATCAGCTCTCTTTCCTTACCTGGGTCCTGCCTTTCTATTCTTCCACTTGCAAGGACAGAGGCACGGACATTTCCTCATGAACGCCACATTTGAACCCTTTTGTAGTGAAGAGTGAGTCTGTTTTCCTTCTCTGCGTGCTCTGCTTGGAACTTTCTTGGACAGCAGGAAGCATGCACTTCCCTGAGAAGAGTAAAAAGTGCCAAAATAAAGACAGAGTCCAGATTTGAAGCCTGCTCTAATGCAACAGAGCAATGCAGGTCAATAATACACTGCAGTTTTCATTTGAGATCTTGACTTCTTAGCCAAGACAAAATTGGAGTATAGCCATCTAGCCACATTTATATGTTGGAGCCTGGGCAGGCACATATTCCTGCTGGGAGCCCTGTATCGTGCACCAACAGCACTGGCTGGTTCAAGGTGTCGGCTAGGACGACTTGGGACCACAGAGACCCTGAGTGTGTTCACCTGGGACCTTTAGGTCTGAAGGTTGTTCCATTAGGACTCTCCTAAGCACACTCCACCTTCGCTTGGTTTCAGGGTTGATGGCCCAAGTGGCTGCATTTCAGGAGCACAGGGACTAGACTGTAACGTGACCCTTGGGGCCAGTTGTAAACAAGGGTCATTTAAGTAGCTTCCCTAGTATCACACTACCTGTGAGCATTATCTTCTCTCAAGCTGGTGTGAATCTCAAGGCAGCCATATAAGTAAATAAGAGGCTGGCTGTAGATAGCAGTTAACCTCCACTGAACTCCTATTATGTGGCAGGTGCCAGGGGCGGCACCTGTCATCACTAGCCTGCCTGGCTTCACAGTATTCCTAGATAGTAAATATTTGTCTTCCCATTTTGCAGGTGAGAAAAGTGAGTCTTCAAGAAATTAAGTAATTTGTCCACATTACGCAGCCAGTAAGTGACAGGGCTAGGACTTGAACACAATTCAGCCTGACTTTTTTTTTTTTTTTTTTTTTCTGTATTTTAGGGAAAGGTCAACAGGGTATTCAGAGTCTCACTACTAGATCGGACTCATAGTGATTCTCCTGTTTTCAGCCTCTCAAGTGCTGGGATTACAGGTGTGCACCGAGTCTCAATTACCATCTCAGTGTGCCCCAGGGGCGGGGCAGCATGGCAAGCCCAGGGGTTGAACCCCTAGCCCCTGTGCCTGCTTGCAGGTGCTTTAATCCATTGGGCTATTTGGCAGGCCCACAGCCTGACTCAGAAATAATGCTTTTTAGTGCACCCATGAAAGCCGTAATGATTGGGGAAATGCCAAATCTTTGAACACCTGTGTAATTCTAGGTTATAGGGAGATTCTTAGATTTGAGTTTGTAAGGTTGTGCTATCCTCTTACCCTGTAGGATAATGTGTACTACAAGTGCTTTTCTTCCATTTTATCACTTTCAGTTGCAAAGTAGGCATGAATGAAAACCATACCCATGATGAAAACCAAAGTGGGCATGAGTAAAATCCAACACAGAAGAAAACTGAAGCCACTACTCAATGCCATCCCTACCACTGGTTCCTGTGAACATTGCTTGATCCTGAGATTACAAATGTTTTGCCTCATTTAATCCCCCACCCCAAAGACCCTTCATGACTGGGAAGCAGTGTTCTGGAAGGTACTTGTTCAAGTCAAATCTTTTTTTCTTTGCAGAGAATGGCAAGTCGGTCCATTGGAGACTGGGCGCTGATAAGGAGGTGTGGGTCTGGGTGATGGGCGAGCACCACCTGGATAAACCCTACGATGTGCTCTGCAATGAGATCACTGCTGAGAGGGAGCAGCTGAGAGCAAAGCAGGAGGCGGAGGTGCTCAGGTAGGAGACTGCCCCCTGGGAGTGCTTTACCACCTCACCAGGACGCCTCTGGTCACAGTATCTGCAGGAAGGGCAGGGTGGGGTTGGAGGGCTGGGAGAATCATTTTAGGACTCTCTGCAAAGTTTCTTAACATCTTTTTAAAACAAAATTATTTAGGGCAGGATCTAAAGGGTCTCCTGCGTATAACAGACTTGTAGTGATTATTCTGTTTTCAGCCTCCCAAGCACTGGGATTACAGGTGCATGCCACCTTGTCCAGTCTCAGTTGCTCTCGATGAGCCCCAGGCTGCTGCACTCTGCCTAAGCAGGTGCTTTAGTCTTTTTTTTTTTTTTTTTTTTTTGAGCAGAATATATTTATTGAGGGAAACTCCTGTCCAAGAGAGGGACAGGAGGGGATCCCCTTGAGCAGATATCTTCCAGGGTCTTTTATAGAGGAAAACCATGTGGTGAGGTGGGTCTAAGGTGGTGGGAACTCGCTTAGGTGGGCATGAAGTGGGACAAACCTCGGTTAACCAATGAGATTATAAGCACCATTGCTCAGGTAAAATTGATTAAATCCACTACTAGATGGGGAAGTGAGTCACATAGCAAGGGGGCATGAATATAGGAGAGGGTCTCTTCCTGTTGAGGGTTGGGCTAGTGACTCATTTGGGCTCTTTCAAGGTGATTGATACCTATTTAGAATATCTGTGATACCCCTCTCTAGGAAAGTATGTAGCTGTGTTTCCTCTTTTGTCTTGGTCTGTTGAGCTATCTGGCTGGCCCAGTTTCTTAACATTTTCAATGCTTCTCTTAATTCCCCTAATGCTGGCTCCTTTGCCACTGTTATCCCATTGCTAATCTGCACAAGTATGCAGCTATGACAAACAGTTTAGGTACACAGTGGGACACCAGGAACTACAATGATTGCCTGAGCTGCAGGCCTCCAAAGAAGGCAATTTCTTAGATGTGGGCACCTAAATATACTCACTCTTAGCGCTGGGAATTCAAAGAGAAATAGGAGGAGGAGAAACAGGAAGATATAGAACAAGCAGCATCAGATGCAGACTATGTTGTGAGCTGTGGTTAAGATATAGGCAGAGAAGTGACCAAGGCTAAGTAGGCATCTGCCATCTCTGTCCTTGCAAGAAGCGAGCTTTAATCTTAGCCTTGAATAAGCTGAGTTTTCTAGCTACAAAAGGCCAAGGTGGTCAGTATGGCACAATTAAGACCTTAGACCTTGACTATAAACAACTTTTGGGGTAATGGTGAGTTCTTTGGAGTATTTATGGTGTATGTGGGCAAATGGTTGGAGACCAAAGGCCACGTTGTGTGACTGTACCCCAAGTACCCGGATGTAGGGGTCAGGACCTTCTGTGGGCAGTGATGTTCTGAAAGGAACATGATATAATCGGCTGTACAGATAAGAAGGTGACCTGGAGGGCACACTGGGGCAGGCAGTGCTACCAGGTTGGCCTCTACCAAGTCATATTCCCTTGGGTCTTCCTCTGCCCCACTGCAGAGATGAGATAGAAATTGAAATAAACATGAAGATCCCAGTTGAGTCCCCAAGGGCTGGTGGTGCTTCCTCCAATTCTTGTGATGCTAAAACTATAAATGTGCATTCAAAGGTCATGGGGGTAGTTGCTGCTGATCACAGGAGGCAACAGACTAGCAGTCTAGTTTCTGAACCAGAAGTTGGGTAGACATGGGTTCAAATCCTGGTTTTTCCCTGAAAAGCATTAGATAAATTATAAGAATTTTTTATGCCCTTTATAAAGCAAATATAACAAAACTTTCCTGATAAGCTATTGTGAAGATTTAATTTGTATCTTTTTTTTTTTTTTTTTTGGCGGAACCGGGGATTGAACTCAAGCCCTTTCACTTGCCAGGGAAGCACTTATTCCACTGAGCCATCTTCCCTGCCCTTTAATTCATGTGTTTAAAGTACCTTACAAAGAGCCTGGTAGGTTATTAACACTGACCAGCAGTCTATTACTGGTTTTCATATAGTATAAAAGTATGCATTTGCTATGGAAAAGCTGTCCACGCTAAAAAAATATTTTTGCTTATTTCATTCTGATTTCTCCTCAGAAAAAGTCAGTCTGATGAATTCACCAATGTCTTAAAAACAAAACCACAAAACTCCAACCTGTCAGCACCAAACAACATGTGCAAGAGAGCAGCAGAAAAGGAGGAGGCGAGGCAGGCACCCAGGCTGTTGCCAACCCTCGAAGGAGAGAAAACCACAGTGAGTCTTGCACACCTGCAAACACGGTGAATTCCACACCTGGCAGAGACGAGGCTCCTGGCTCCATGTGGCAAGGTCCTGTGAGCATGCTCAGGACCTTTGGTGAGATTCCCTGGGAGAAGTATCTCCTACCTCTGAGGCCCTGCCATGCATTTCATATTGGCAGAATTGGCTCACCTGGGTCATGCAAAAGCTAGAGCTCCCCTCTTTTATGCGACAGGACCTGCTAAAAGCTGCAGGAATACAGTTTTGTATTTAGATATTTTTTCTCATTAGACGTCTTGAACAGCAGAGGTCAGCACATGTTTTTCTGTGCAAGGCAAAAATAAGCCAGGTAGTCTTTGAGAGCATGAATGGGTGGGCGGGTTCGCTGTGTTCCTACAGACTCTGACTTTGCTGGTCAATCACTGGGCTGGACCTGACATACTTGTAATGTGTGTTCTGTTTCACGGAGCCCTCCTGCCCTCTCTGTTTTACAGATTCCAGCCACCAGTTTCCCTTTGGCCTCATGAGTTCTGCCTGTGATTGGGGGGGATGGTTACTTTTCCAACACAACAGAATTCCATTCTCTGAACTATTATGAATTCTCTTATGGTCCAGGTGGTTCAGAAAGCTCAAACATAATTTGCTGCTAGGATTATAGCTTGAAAGAACAACAAAATTCTATTATGAAGTGCCTTTTCTGCCTGGAATTTAATTACACTGTGAATTAACGGGGGATTTTCAGTTGTTTGATTTCAACCTTACCACGCTGATTGTGTGTGCTCTTGAAATCCTGGAGACTGTCAGAGGGGGTACAGTCATCTGGCCTGACTACGTTTGGGGGGCTGGTAATGTTCTTATAATTAACATGACTCCAGAGCTATGGTATGGGAAGGTAGACACAGACTGACAAATGTCTTATTCAATGCTTACAGCAATGCTTGTTCTTGGTTATTTTATTAATATGAGAAATGCAAAGAAGCATCATGAAGGGACACAGAATACTTAGGTTCAAAATACTTAGCACAACATTCCAAAATTTGTTTTATGCCCTAATGTCAGCACTAAGGATTTTCTTTACAGGCTTGCAAGGCACCTGAGCTTTGCAGGTCCAGTGCATATGCTGCATGTTGATACCCCTCCCCCATGGCTCCCTTTCTAACAGCTTAAAAAGAAAAACAAGAGCAACCACAGAAGTCCTCCTTCAAGAGCATTAGAAATGTATACTTATCTTGGTGCTTGAATTACAATATTTTCTAGTAAATTTTTTCAAAAGTAGGGCAAAAGACTAAAATGGAAACTAGAACCTATGATTGTCATCCAAGTGTAACGTAAATCTTACAGAGAGTGACGTTGTTCTAGTCCTTTTTTTTTGGTACCAGAGATCAAATGCAGAACCTTGCACTAGCCAGGCAGGCATTTATGGCCCTGATCTGTCTCCCTGGTGTGTTGCTCTATTCCTTATGGGCCTATTTAAGGCCAAATTGGATGAGTTAGGAGCAAGGGAGACAGGAAGCTGTAGGAACAAAGAACATGGAAATAAATGAGTGATGCGCTTTTACATTTCTGCTTTTTATTTCTCCCTGTGTTGGAGACCTGCCAGCATCACGCGTGATGCTTGCTGAAGTTTTCTTTAATAGCACCATGCCGAGGGAGACTGATGATCCCCCGGCTACCCAGATGTTCAGCTGGCAGGCCCTCTTCTCTTGTGTGCACTGTCACTTAATGGTGGATTTGTGAATTTATTTAAAGTCCCACATTACTATGGTAGGTTGGATTCTGACCCCCAAAATTCATGTCTACCCACAACCTCAGAATGTGAACTTATTTGGAAATAGTTCTTTGCAGATGTAATCAAGGGTCTCAAGATGAGATCATCCTGGATTTCGGGTGGACTCTGAGTCTGATGACAGCTGTCCCGAGAAGAGAAAGGCTGACATAGATTTGAGAGGCAAAAATGCAGCAAGAGGTCAAGTGGAGACACAGAAAGAACCATCCTGTGTGCTGTGGTAGTGTTGGATAGAAGCCTAACTTGTATGTGTTTGTAAAGCACAGACAATTTAATTTAGAGTTTGCAAAGATTTTTCTTACACAGTTTATTCATATCATAGTCACTTTACAACACTCCCGTGCAGTAAATGCAGTATTAGCATTTCTGTCATGCAGATGAAGAAACAGGTGTTCAAAGAGATTGCATGACTTACCCCTGAATTGTAGACTGCGAAGTCCTGGGTTTTGCCTATCTACTGTGGTTCATACTCTTAGCATAACTTTGACATATTTAAATCCAAGCTCATTTCCATCTCTCAAACATCCTTCAGATCTGAACTCTGGTGGGAAATCAAAGCTATAGGCTGAGAGTCAACTGATATGTTTCCAAAATGTGACTCAGGTTCTCAGCAAAGATCTCCAAGTTTCAGTTAACATTTATGTTAATTATGCTGTCTAAAGCATAGTGTCTTTAAAATTGCATTATCATACAAAGTCTGAGATGCACTATAAAAAGAAAAATCTCCAAACAAATTTTATTGAGCTTACTGACCCTAATGCTTGTCTACACAGCCATGGAAGGATTTAATGAACCACCAATCTTCTGGGATTATAAGCAACATTCAGGGAAAATCAGCTATGGATTTACTAAAGTAGTCTTCTTAGAATTGTAATAAATTTCTCCATGACAGATCAGCACCAGAAACCATGTCCTTTATTCTAATAAAGTACTCCAGACCTGAATTTCCTTTCTGGTATGGTCTGGAGTATCCCTAGAGCTTTGAGAGTGGGTGAAAGTTAAATTCAACCCAATACTGATGTGCATTCACCACGGTAGAAGCTTCCGTGGGAGAGTCACTTACTTACAGGATGCTGTACATCTAGTTAATGATGGCCTCTGATATTTGTACTAAAGTATAAGAGTAACTGAATTTCTTTCTGCCTTAGCAATTTCCAGTGTTTTTTAGCGGTGCTCTGATTCCCTTATGAAAAGGTTGAGGCAAATATATAGATTGAGTCCCTTTTGGCGTATAAAGTTGGCTTCAGCCTCACAGTTTCTTCTGTATTATCCTCCCTCTTTATCCACTAGTGGTTTCAATAGGATGGGATCTGATTAAAAGAGTGCCAAGGCCATCTTTATAGGAAGGAAACAACGCAATGAAGGAGCTAGCCAAGACAGGCATGGTGGCATATGCCTGTAGCCCCAGCTACTTAGGAGGAGGCTGAAGCAAGAGGATCACAAGTTTAAGGCCAACCTGGGTAACATAGTAGGACCTGTTTCCAACGTATAAATGAATAGGGCTGGGATTCAATAGCATAGTACTCCTTGCATTTAGTCTCTAGCACCACAAAAGGAAAGAAGAAAGAAAACAAGGTGGGAAAGGAAGCCAGCCAGAAAGAAAGCATAGCCAGGAGCCAGACATATTAGTTGGTGAAACAGGCAGATTGTACTTGGTGCTCCTCATGGGGGTGACAACAGTGAGTGGGATGAGAAACTTGGCATTTTGGGTACATGTGGTTTCGTAGAGATCCCCCAAAGACTTACTTCCATGGACTCCCTTCAGCCTCGCGCCAACTATCGAAAGAGTGAGGCAGATATTTTTGTTGTGCAAGTGAAAGAGTCAAAGACAATGTTCTGTGAAATCACAGCTCAGAGATGGAGCTGGGGTCCACTCAGAGGCATGTCCTTCTCTGCCCAGGGAAGATGTCACATCTGTATCTGTGTAGTCACCCTGCTGAGCGCAGGATTCCTTTTGGGCCTTTTATTCCCACTGTAAGCAGGAATGCTGTAGGCCCAGGTGTTCGTAGTTAAAGAGAACTGTCTGAATGAGAAATGCAGGAGAGAGAGCAAGAGGAGGCATTGCGGCAGCAGAGGAGGAGAGACCCAGGCCAGCCTGATTCACACAGGCTGTTCCTGGGGCCACAGCTGTAGCCCTCCGGTTCCCTCCAGGGTGGCTTCTGATCATCAGGACACCAGAGTGGGAGCAGTGCTATTTGGGGGCTGGCAGGATGTCATCACACTTGCCAGCATCTCTCTTTCATCTACAGAAAAGTAGGTGCCCTAGATGTTTTGCAAGTTTGAATGCACCATGGGCAAATTGGCAGCATAGTGAGATCCTGTCTTGAAATAAAAACCAATAAAACATTTGAAAAAAAACCCCAAAAAAACAAAACAAACAAACAAAAACCTCTAAAAAGAGACTGAACATGTAGCTCATTGAGGAGGCCCTGTGAGTTCAATCTCTAGTATCAAAGAAACAAGAACAAGACAAAATGAAGCAAACAGAAAACCCACCTGTCTTATTTATCTCATGCTTTTCAGCTGAGATATAAGTTGCTGTGTTTAGAAATGCTTTGAACGGCCTGGCCAAATAGCTCAGGGGATTAAAGCTTCTCCTTAGGCAAACACAGTGGCCCTGTTTGATCCCTGGCCTGGCCTGCCAGCCCTGCCCTCAAGGTGTGCTGAGGCAGTGATTGAGACTGGGCGTGATGGTGCACACCTGTAGTCCCAGCACTTGGGAGGCTGAAAACAAGTGAGTCACTGAGTTCAATCTACACAATGAGACCCTGTAGACCCTGTCCTAAAATTAAAAAAAAAAAATTAAAAAAAAAAAAGGCTTTGAAAATTGCAAATCTCAGTACAAATGAAGGAGTTGGTTACTTTAACTAGAACTATCCACAGCCTGGCCCCTCCATGCCCATCTGGTCTGCACTGCCATGCCCTGTGGGGCGGCTGGGGCTGTGCTGGCAGAATCCATGATTCTCTGAGGAATTCTCATGCAGAGCTCCATGTGACATGATGGATATTACAGAGGGGGATGAAGACCAGGTCTTTCTCCTTTGGGAGCCTTAATCCCAGTGAGGAGAAGAGAAGCAGTTAGGAGCCCAGAAAGAGACAAGATTTACTCGGGTTCCAAGTGGGGAGGGGCCGTCTGGATTTGGGAAGGCAGGATGAAGAGACGTGGGCATGGTAGAAAAGTATGGAGACACCGGGAAGGAGTCTGCGATCCTGGGTACAGGGAACAGGAAAAGGTGCAGAGCCTTTTGTATGTGGGACGTGGGGAGAACAGGGCAGCACCGTCACATACTTTGACTGAAGCTCAGGAAGTGAGTGGATGGCAAGAGGCTACATCCTGGCAGTGGAAACAAGCCGGTCTCATGCATCAGTTTTGGGCTGTTGTCATAACAGAAAACCATATTTGGTGGCTTCAAATAGTTTCTCACCTGAGAGCTCTTCAGGTCAGAAGTCCGGCACGGCATGGCTGGATTCTCTGCTTAAGGTCTTCTAAGGCTGAGGTCAAGGTGTCAGCACTAAGGGCTCTTGTTCGAGGCTATGGAGAGGAATCTGCTCCTGGGTTTATTCAGATTGCTGGTCAGATGGCCAGCTGACTGCCCTGCTCCTGGCTCTCAACCGGGGCACGGTCCTCACTTCTGGAAGCTCCTGCATTCCTCCTCTTCCTTTCCACATAGTCCCACCAGCAGAAGTGGATCAATTCCCTGTCTTTCCTCGAGTCTCTCTGACTTCCTGTTCCCTGCTCCCCTAGCTGCTGGAGAAAGTTCTCTACTTTGAAGGGGTGGTGTGATTAGATCACCCTGTGGGGCGACCCAGGATACTATCCCTATTGGAAACTCTGTGATTTGTAATTAACATCTGCAAAGTTCCTTTTGCCATGCAATGTAATAGATTCATAGCTTATGAGTATTAGGTTATAGATTTTAGAGAAGGATGTCATTCTGCCCATAGCCCCTTTAGGAAATGGCCAGCAGTCCAGATCTGCCATCACTGTCTGAAATATCTAGGCCAAGATGTGTTTCGTGTTTCAGATTACTTAAGGCTTTATAAAAGAAATACTAAATATCTAACATATAATGCACATCCAGCCAGTGAAGTTCGGACAACACACCATAATCAAACATTATAAATGTTGTGAATAGCCTCGTGTTAGTTAAGGTCATACTTTCTCTTCCCTATGAATTTGGATTTCAGTACTATCAATAAGGAGTGTTTCCGAGCGTGGGTAATGTAAGGATCGCAAGTATGGTGATGAAATGTAGTCAGAAGGGCCAGATTTTCTTGCACTGTGTATGCAGGAGCTTGTTTTCCTTATCTACAAAATGAGATTTTGCATTGTATGGCAGTCACAGAGCCCAACTATGGAACTTCCTGTGCCTGCACCTGGGGCAGACATCACTAATTGACTGTCGCACTCTTTCTGGCTGAGCCAAGGCAAGGCCTTGCTCACATCTTGTTGCCAGACAATTTCAGACAACTCTCCCAGACTTTAGGAGTTAGCCACACAAATGGAATCTTCCTGCTCAGCCGACTCCTCACAGGCTTCCTTCGAGCACCAGACATTTATGTCCTAAGCCAACACCCATGCCTGTATCACCTGAAGAGAATCTAATGTTTTCTTGTGTCACTGCTGGCATAGGGTTTCCCTAGGACGTCCATAGGGTTTCTGTAGTTTCCATTAATAAGCCACACCATGAGGTATGGAGTCAAGCAGTGGTTGGCAGGAATGTGACATGCAAGGTCAAGGGTAACTCAGTGTCAGTTCTGTGAGTCCAGCACTAACTTGTGTGTTCTGTGGTCACGAGGTGATCCTATGTGGAGCTCCTTTCTGTAGACTCCTCCTTACCTGCTACTCAGAAGCCTGTCCTGTGGCCCTCCTGGAAAGTAGCTACACCCTTCCCTCCATTGAACAGTTCTGGAAGATTTAGTCAGAATCAGCCAATCTGCAGGTTTGCTTTTGGATTATTTTATACCTGTGTAATTTGAGCTGTGGCTTCATTAGACAATAGTTTCATTCAAGGTGAGCCCTTCAGAGCAGAGAAACATTTTTCAAGTGGGGGAGTGGAGTGTTTTTGCTTGACCCTGGCAGCCATGAGAAACAAATCAGGGGGTCCTGGACAGAGGTATTTGACTGCTTCCCATGAGGACGAGCAAGTTTGAAGTGCAGTATCAGAGCATTTTTTTGATATGTCCAAGATAATTGCTACAGAACATTTTTTAAAAATGTATTTGATTGTTACAGGTTCTCACTACTGCACAGCTCAGATTTTTGGTGATCCTCTTGCTTTCAGCCTCCTCAGCTGAGACAGGCGTGCGCCACTATACCTGGACTCTGGCCAGCTCAGCCCACCCTGGGTCCAGGGCTGGTGTGGCATGTGGTGCTGGGGATTGAACCATGGTCCTTGTGCTTGCCTCATCTTGCCTAAGCAGGTGAGCTTAGGCAAGGTGAGGCAAGTCTGCTTTAGTCTGCTGAGCTATCTCGCTGGCTCCAAGAAGATTTTTAAAGAGCAGATATTTAAGCCAGATGCAGTAGCACATGCCTATAATTCCAGCTACTTAAGAGGGTGAGGCAGAAGTATTGCAAGTTTGAGGCCAGCCTGGAAATCATAGTAAGACTTTGTCTCAAGGGGTGAGGGTGCAGGGACAGACATTCAGCAGTTAATCCTCAGCACAACCAAAGGATTTTTGTTTTCTTTTCATTTAAAATCTTTAGTTTATCAACCAAGTGTTCAAAAGTAAGACTGACCAGTTAAGTGCTAGATATGGGAAACTGCTGTTCACACAGTGGTAGAAGATGTCTAGTCTGGGGGAATGGCCGTTTCCATACTTACAAACAGGTATCTCTGTTTCTTCTGTCCCCTGAAGTCCTTCAATTAAAAGATTCTGTGCTTATTTTGAGCCTGCATATGGTTCATCTCACTTCTCAGATGATGAACTGGAGGCAAAGGGAGGCTGGCTGGTCTGTCCACCCTGAGGAAAAGGAGGCTAAAATAATACTAGATTAGAGCTGATATATGGGTTTTCCTCTGCAAAGCTGTGGTCTTCTATGAAATATCTGCCTCATCCTCACTTTTACCAGAAGTGCACAACTACGGAATCCCAGAGATGATGCTATGCCCATTGTCAAAGTGCTATAGCTGTAGGCAGGTCACAGTGAGCTCCTATGTACTTGGGAGCTTGTGGCTGAATGGAGGTGAGGGTCAGTCTTAGGAGTTAGCTGTCATCAGCCAGGCCTGGAGATGTGTAGTTTGGGAAACAGAATTCATTGCCAGACAAGGGTGGTGGGGCTCATGGGATGCAGAGAAGGTAACAGGTGAGGCAGTGCAGGAACAAGGGACTCATCTCCTCTGGGGGAGTTGGATGGGGAGCTAGGAGCACCTGCAGCACCTGCAGCACTTAGGGACCTCAGTGCAGGCAGTCGGAGCACCCAGGAGGGATGGCGCAGGGCTGAGCATGGTTGGGAGAATGGCAGCATAGGTCAATTTAGAGAGAAGGCCCTTTGTGTCTCTGACTAAATGTAATTTACAGGCTGGGAATTCATTATCAGAGTGAACCAACTGTCTTTGGTCCTGAAGGGGACCTTGACTAAGAATGTATCTGCTCATTTTTAGATTTTATCTGCAGAGAATTATTCTACAATTCTTACAGAAGTGGCCTTTAGAGTCAGCCACCCAACAAAACAGGAGATTAAACAGGAGTAAAAACACCTACAGTTCAAGCCATTACAATAAACAATTTTTTTATAAAAAAAACCTTGCAGCTAGCAAATTATAAGAGCCCCAAGCAAGAGTCTTGCTCAGTCATATCTTCTTTAACCAAGTGGAGTCTGAATGGGACCTTTTGCCTCTGCACTGCTGTGGTGCTCCTCTGCAGGAGCTCCCTTCGGAACACACACTCAGCACACCTACTGCACACACACACACACACACACATATATGTGTGTGTGTGTGTGTGTGTGTGTGTGTGCTATCCACACTTCCCCAGGGATCTGAACTTACTTTGAAATCTATCATTTCACTATGGTAAGAAATGATAGCAAAAACACTCTCCTAGCATGTACATTGTAAATGGGACCCTGACGCTGGGGTGAGCTTTAGTTATATTTCTTTTTTTTTTTTTTTTATATTTCTAAGTATTATTATAACTCAAACTGTGTGTTGCTGTATGTAGAAAGTAGTTAAGGAACCACTTGTGAGGTAATTTTAAGACATAACAAGTGTTTGCTACTTAGGTTTGCCTTTTATAATGGAGTGACTGAAAAGCGAAATTCCAAGTACGGATGGCTACTTTTTTTTTTTTTTAATTTATGTATTTGGTACAGGGCCTGACTATGCATCTTGGACTCTTAGTGATTCTCCTGTTTTTCAGCCTCCCCAGCGCTGGGACTACAGGCGTGCACCATGGCTGGTCTTAGTGGCTGACTCAACGTACCTGGGGGCAGGGCCAGACAACTTCCTTGAAAGCACAGAAATGACTGTCTTGTGCTGCTTTTATGTTACCAACTCACGTGAAGGTGCTGTTGCTCAGCAGGGAAAGTTTAGAGTTGCACATGGCTTGGATTCCCTTCAGGGGAAAAAATAAACAAAGCAAAGAGCTGTTCAAAGTGAGCACTGAGCACTGAAGCCTGGTGGGAAGGTGAGGCAGAGGAGGCTGCACCCCCCTCCATGCAACCACTCTGAACCTGGAGCTGGCACAGCCATCATGGTGTGGCCTGGATCCGGTCTGCAGTGGCCACACTGCTGTAGGAGGGCAGGTACACACTTATACTGAGCTCCAGAGAAAACACAATGAGAAAATCCAATGCTAAAATTCAAGCTGGAATGTTGAGGATTGAATTGGCTATGAAGAAAGAAGAGGGACAATCCTATCCCCAATCAGTAACTGTTTTTGGTGACATATGTCCCCCTCTAGGTCATAGCAAGAAAGATATTATTTTTGAGACTAGGCATGGTGGTGTGTACCCGTAATCCCAGCTCTTGGGAGGTTGAAAACAGTAGGACCACTATAGTCAGATCTGTGTAGTAAGACCCTGTAGACCATGAACTGAATACATAAAAAGAAAATCTAAATATTATTTTTGCCAGAGATAAGGTATTGGGTATACCACGTAGACACAGACAAGAAAAAATTAGGCTTCTTGTACTGATTTGAGAATGGACCTACAATTAAATGGTTACACAGTTCCCCAAGTATTTCCCATGTACTCACAGAATGTCATAATAGTGTTCAGGATGAAATTTTATATGGAGTAAAGCCACAAAATGCTAGTACTAAAGTCATTCAAGCTGTTATGATTTAAATGAAAGGAGAAAACAGTATCTTAAATAAAAAGATGAACAAAATCAATTAGAAAAGAGAAAATAGATTTCTAACCTGGAGAGTTGTACATCACAAAACAGAGTAATCACTTTTCTTTTGCTTCCATCCTCCTAACCTACAAGCCCACAGCAAGTGGTACTTGCAGTGAGTCACTGTGCATCTCCTCAGAAGTAGTGTACTGGGAAGAAAATGAGGTGGCCTGCATCAGGAGACAGGGCCGGCTTCAGCACTCAGAGACTGGTCCATTAACTTCTTGCAGTAAACTGGAGCTTACAGTAGCTGCATGTCATTAAGTTCATGTGAGAATAACATGAAACAATATAAATGAAAGCCATATTTTATAATATGTATGATATGAAGTTACTTTTTATCATTGTTTGTAGTTGCAACCCTATGTCCCAGTGCATCAATTTGCTTGAATCATTAAGGGTTTTAAAACTGAATATTCACTCAACAGTCCTTTTCTACATTACACTTTTATTTCACAGTGCGTCCATCTCCCTTGCTTTTCTTCTGTTCCATGGGTGAGAATGTTAAGTGTGGCCCTGGAATCGCTTTCCTATCTGAAACGCTTTGCCCCAGCAGTATTTCACTGCATTTTCTGCTGTGCAGGTCTGCTGCTTGCACAGTGATTTCCTTAACCCCACCCCTAGTGTGTCAGCAGCTGCCAGAGTCTCTAACCGCTGGACAACGAGAGCAGAGGCTGATGAGGGAAAGGGCTCACACAGGCTGTGTCTGGTGCCCGCATGGAAGGAGCAAGCCAGAGATGCAGAGGGGCCATAGGCTCAAGCGCCTCTTCTGCCTGTTAACAGGTCCCTTACCGCATTGGAAAAGGGGTAACACTTACCTACCCTGACACCTGATAGGAAGCTCAAATGATGCATTTGACTCAGAAGCACTTTGTGCTCTAAAATTAAGCAGGCAGCTTCCTTTTTGTGTGGGAAGAGCTAGGGGTTGCAGTTCCCGAGAAGGAACATCACAGGCTGCTTCAGGGAGGACTGAAGCACCTTCTCCAAGAACCTCCTCGTTCTCCTTTGCAGATGGTTTCAGCACTGGTGATCTTTCTGAGGTGGCGTCCCACTGCCATTGGCCACATATGTCATCCTTTGGTGCCCAGTAAGCTGATGTGTCTTATTAAGAACCTCTTTTGGATCTCTCTGTTTTCAGTATGTGACTTGATATATTTCCTGGATTTGTAGAACATGGAAGTGTATCTGAATGAACCCGCTTCATGAAAGTTCTTTGTATTATTTTAATACTTTAGAATGCTGGCCAATCTTGGGTCACTTTGCAAAGCAAAACTTTTATAAATGTTATTCTTAGTTACATGCAAATAGTTTCAGTATTATAGAATACTCCACCATGTGGAAGGTTTTGGGTAGGAGCATCCAACTCTGGGGTGGCCGCTGTGCTTACCAACTGTATGCTAAAGCTTTTCTTGAAGAATCTGCTGGTGTCCGGCTGATGAGATAGCTCAGTGCTCTAAAGTGCCTGCTTAGGCAAGCTCAGGGACCACAGTTCCATCCCTGGCACCACATGCTGCACCAGCCCTGCCCCCAGCATGGGCTGAGCTAGTCACAAACAAGCAAACAAACAAACGAAGAATCAGCTGATGAGTTGTGGTGAGCTGAAAACAGAACCTAAAACTGCAGAGACTAGAGTGTGTGGCATCCCTCTGCCCAGTACATGACCATGGTGGTCACAGCAACCACTTCATTCCCCTGTGTCAAGTGCTTCCATTCATGCTGCCTGGTGCACATCTGGGCTTAGTTTGAGGTTGGTGTAAGAATATTAACAACCCTACACTAGATGATACATACCAAAGCAGTAGGCCTGTAGAAAGGGCTGGTAAGAAAAGGCCCATGGTGATAAGAAAAACATTAAAGTCAGTGTTGCAAAAAACCGTAGCATGTGTGCATGAGGCGAGCAATTCAGCCAAAGGCATAGCTCTGGAGAACAGAGTGATTGGTGCAACATGTCCAGAATTCTGTCCCCATGCAGTTGATGTTATTTTAGTAAACAAGATGGTGGAACGTTTGACAAAGTAGAAGACCCTGTTGAATGCATTGCTTCACAGACCCCTGTCAGTTGCCCATGCCCTGGTGCTAATTCAGCGAACAACTAAGGGCCTGCTGAGTACTCAAAGGCTGAGTACAACTCAGAGTCGCCAACCAGATCTCAAGTCAGACTCCACTGTTCATAGGTGTGCTTGTCAGCTGCAGAGACCCTGCAAAGCCCTGCGACAGTCAATCTGCCTAGAGAAATGGCTTATTTTGGCTCACAGACTTGGAGATTTCAGCCTGCGAGTGGCTGGCTCCATTGTTTGGGCCTGTGGTGAGACAAAACATCATGGTGGCTGCCTATGGTGGTGCAAGGCCCCTCAATGCCAGCTCAGGACCCAAGAGAGGCACAGAGGAAGGGGCTGGCATCGGACAGTTCCCTCCAAGAGCATGCTGCTAATGACCTAATGGCTTCCCACTGCACCTTTCTGCTACTGTCTCACAGTGACCTGGGCCTTGGGGGACGTTTGGAACCCAAACTATAGAAGCAGTTCCAGGTTCTTCAGGTTCTGAGTGCAGCAAGCATATCTGGAGCTCTTATCTGCAAAATGTGAGAGGGTGTTAGGGAAGACAGTTAGTGGCCTCCTACTTTTAACATGTAAGGGGCTGGTAGTCTTCACAGCCATCTCCACAGACCTTAGAGCAGCAAGGAAAGCAGCGGGAGTCTGATTCCACAGCCCACAGGCCTTCTGTCAGCAATGCCCTCGAAGATTTTCACTTATCTTGGATTTTGCACTGGCTTCTTCAAAACCTGTTGGAACGTTCCTAAGTTGTTCAGAAATGAAGAAACTGGTTAGGGGAGTGTTCTGTGTTAGACAAAAAGCAGCTAAGCCTCCTTGCACCACTGAGAAGAGTGGAGAGGAGGTAGTACGTAGTGATCACGGAGCCTCCAGGCTTGAAGCTCTGCCAGGTAATAAGCATACGGAAACTTTGGATCCATGCCTCATTTTCTTATCACTGTGATGTCAGCAAAGTGGAGAAAGCAGTCTCCGGCACAAAGCAGCTGTGTGGCCTTGAGCAGACTACACAATGCCTCTGAGACTATTTTTTCATCAGAGAATTGGGTGTTCTGTTGCCCGTCCATCAGAGATGTTGTCTGAACTAAAGACACTAGATCACAGCACCTGGCTGTAGTGTGCTAGCGGTAGTGATCATCCCTGAAAGCAGCATTAGCTCAACCACCTGTGATGGGTAAAAGTAGCTATGAAGAGAGCAAAGAACATGCCACTAGCATGGACCAGGAACAATTTCAGCAGGCAAACTCTTGAAACAAACGGACCTATTTTGTGTAATAGGTAAAATACAATGTAAGTTACTTTTTCTATTATGACAGTGCAGGAGGGGTGCTTTGGCTCTGGAGAGATCAGCTGCACACAATCATTCATGGCTTGAGGTTTTGGTGACCCTAAGGTTCTTGGTGGCATGTGCACTGTCACCGCTCCAGCTCAAGGAGAGAGAGTGAGCCAGGAGGAGTGTGTGAAGGAGGCCCTAAGGGTCTGAATAGAAACAGCAAATTCAGTTATCACCTGCATTGTGTTGAGATAATTCCTTCATCTGGGCAGCCTGCTCTGCGGGGCCAGTGGTGCAGCTGGCGGGCTGAGTGCAGCTACGAAAGGGGCATGACCACGAGAGCTGGCCGTCTCAGCCACACTAGTTTGCACACAGCTTGGTAGTGACGTGACACCACCTGCTGGGCTGCTCCCTGAATATTGATACTGAGCTTTTGCTGAAAATTTGTGATCAATTTCTGACTTGTGCCAAAATTCAGGAAAGAGCCTTCTGGCACAAGGCGCCTAAGTCATGGTTATGTGGGCCATGGTTGGCGGTGGGACTGTCCCATGGTGGGTGCCTCCTATGCTGGACTTAGCTCAGACTCAGTGCTCAGGCCAAGGACAGGAGCTTGTGTGACTGAGCAGATGTTAAAATGGGTCTGTTGTGATCCTGCCAGCCTGGTCACAGTGCCAGAAAGGTCAGTGCACATCAGGGAGGAGTGACACTGGGAATCCAGACGTCATGGACCTGGGAAGTTTCCTCCTATAAAATCCACTTGGAGCAGTGTAAACCTGTAACAAGGGCAGGGAGAGAGGAGAGGTGTGACCCAGGCAAGGCTCCCAGGCTCCACATGGAAGGGGTCCCGCGCACATCTCCAGGCCTGGAGCGAGGCCCACTGTTATACAGCTAAGTGCTGGAACCTAATGCAGTTCTTTGGTCTGAGCAAATACAGGGGATATATAGATCAAACAAGAAAGGAACATAGATGAGGAAACAATGCTGATGTCTAGAGAAGCACTGAACAATTAGTGTCTGTAACCGCATCACAGCTTTAAGCCCTATACAACTGTGTTTTGTTTAATTTTTAGTCACCTTCAAGTTCTTCAAGAAATGTTCAACAAATGTTGGCAGATTCTATCAGTCGTATGAAGGCATATGGATTTTACCAGGTAAAAGACTTGCATGCTATCTTCAGGGGGCTAAATGCACAGGCATCTCCACTAATGTGCCCCAAATTAGTTCATTAGTCTCATGCAGAAATGAAATGAAGCAGCAGAATGTGAAATCTGCCTTAGAAACTGTGTGCGCAGCGATGCATCTTTACCCATTTGTCTAGAGTTGGGAGCTTCTTGGATGTCACAGAAAGAGCAGGTGGCTGGATGCAGCTGCTGAGCTGCTCCTTGGCAGCTAAGGCACAGAGGGCAACCTGGGCTGCTGCGGATGTGGAGGGAGGACTGATTGCAGAGTGACAAATGGCATGCCCCAGTGGACTGCCTGTGGGTCCACAGACCTGACCCTTGAGGGAGCGGTGCTCTGCTGCCATGTCCACAGAGCCAGAGCTCCTGCAGGCCCTCCTTGGTCACTCTTCTGTCCACCCTATTCTCCCTCTGGATCAGTCCCTCTGGTACTGTGCTTTGTTGTTATCCAGTCATACACTGCTCAAAGAGAATGAGATGCAGACGTGCACTCAGGAACTGCAGTTGTATTTGACCCACAGAGTCTGAAAAAGCAGGATAAAAAGGTTCAGGATGGCCCGAGGCCTGGGGCTGGGTTATGGAGGGGCCCACGCATCCAGTCATGGGCATTCGCTGATAGGTTCCCTGATTTCCCCACAGGGATGTGTGTGTACTGGGATAGACTGCAGTTTAGAGATTTCAAGAAATTATGATAAATTTTGGAATTGTGTTTTGTCTCAGTTATTTTTTACCCATTACTGGGACAAATATCTGACATGCAAAATGAAGGAAGGAAAGGTTTATTTAGCTCATGGTTACTGGCGGTTTCAGTCCACACTCAGCTGGCTCCAAGGCAGAGGGGCACATGGCAGAAAGCAATCTTTTACAGTGGCAGCAAAGAGCAGAGAGCAAAAGTGAAAGGAGTAGAGCAACAAATGGCAACAGAGAGCAAGTCTGTCTGCCCAGGCTGGGTGTAGTACTTACCCATAATCCTGAGCAGTACTGAGACCCATAATCCCAGTGCATCAGGAGTTAATATCAGACTCTGGAAGTCACCCTTCCATGACTGCATGAGGCTTTAGGGGGCAACTAGATGTGAGCCCTAACATGTTCCCTCTATACGTAACAGTGAGCACTCTGCCCATGAGCTCCACACTGGGGGATTCAGCCAATCCAGTCACAGATCAAAACAGTTTGAAAACAATGCTGCATCTGTAGTGAAATGTCTCCAGACTTTTGGAGGGTCACTATTCCCTAAACAACATAGTAATACATTGGGTATGGTGGCTCAGGGCTATAAGCCCTGCACTTCAGGAGGCTGAGGCAGGAGGATGCAAGTTCACGCATAGCTTGGGTGATTTGGAAAGCCTCTGTGTCTGTCTCTCTGTCTGTCTCTGTCTCTCTGTCTCTGTCTCTCCCTTTCTCTCTCTCCCTCTTCTCTCTCTCTCTCTCTCTCTCTCTCTCTCTCTCTCTCTCTATATATATATATATATATATATATATATAGCATTTACTTTGTATTAGGTGTTATAAAAGATGATTTAGAATAAATGGGAGCCTGCACATTTGTAAAGGGATGTGAGTATACAGAGATTATAATTATGATATTTGCAAGTGTCCTGGAACCAGTGCCTTGTACATACAGATGGCTGTATGTACCTTTTCTAAAACAACAGCAATAAAAGATACAAAAGAAATTGTTATTGCCACTGGCCAGGTTATATTGTAGTATTATCTTAATGATGACAGTCAAGATAGCTAATCCACATACTCATTAAACAAATGTGTATTGGGAAGGGACCTGCTGCTTCTCTCTCTCCCTGATGCGCACTGAGCCCCTGTTTAGGTGAAGCAGTGGTGTGGAAGTTGGAAACCCATTTTCCGAGCCACTTATGTAAACTATCTGTCTTCATGACGCTTATTTTCTGAGTGGGGCTGAGGAGTACTAAATCTGTGAGTTGCTTGATCCTAAGTGCAGCTGGTGGAACCCAAGCAAGGGCCAAACACAGCTGAAAGATGGGAAGGGGTGTGTTACAGACCGGGTACTAGATGGGCTGATGGGGAAGGTGACACAGAGAAGGAAGGACGGGGAGGGGAGGATATGATATGGGTGTCTGGGAAGCAACGCCCCTGGCCAGAGAGGTAGCAGGGGTGAAGGCACCAAGGCAGGGCATGCTTGGCGTTGCTGGGGAGCACCGGATGATTGGAGAGAAAGCAGCAGCAGGTCCCTTCCCAAGTTGCCAAGGAGCCAGTGTAATGGAGCACAGCTTCCGGCCTTGGAGGGGGAACAGCTCTCCAGGTCAGTGCCAGAGCTCATCTGCTGTTACTATGCGAAGCTCATTGATTTTGTCTCCTTCCACTTCGTGCCCTGTAATTATGCTGCAGATTATAAAGGCACAGGTTTCCTGGAGGCAGCACGCCCCAGACCTCTGAGCAGCACCACTCGCCATGCACCCCTGGAGGTGCCGTCTTCCTGCTGGTCCTCCCTCATGCCGCTCACTCTGTAGACTCCTTGCTTATCCTGAGTCACGATATCCATGCCAATCCTAGTCTGAGGTTGTAACTATGCTTCCGAGAGCCTTGAAAATAACTGCATGCATCTGGGAGATGAATAGAGCTTTGCTTTTTTTTTTTTTTTCTGGAACCTGGGATTGAACTCAGGCCCTTGCGCTTGCCAGGGAAGCTCTTATTCCACTGAGCCATCTCCCCAGCCCCAAAGCTTTGCTTTTAATTTCTTTCTGTTTAAGTTTGGAAATTGCTAGCAGCACTTAGGTTAGCTCAGGGTCGCAAACAGATTCCATGGGCAATGGCAAATTTTAAGAGTCACCTCAAGCACCAAAAGCTGATCCTCAGTTTTTAACCTGCATTGTATTAGCAAACAAAAACGATTAGCTCTAGGCAGGAAAACTAAGAAAAAAAAAAATAGACACAGAAGTTTAGTTACCTCTGAAGTACAAATCTATAAATAATCACTATATTCGCCGTGATTTATGACTTCCCATGGTGATGAAGAACACGTTTTACAACATCAAGGTTTACATTCTAGTTATGGTGAAAGAACTTAATAGCACAGAAGGCTTTAGCTTTTGGTAGGAAAACACTGGAAAAAAAATCCTGTCTCTTGTGAAGGAGAAGCACACAAAGTTAGGCTTTTGCTGACCTGCTCAGCCTGCATCATTACTTAGCTAACCAAGGCTTTTATTGATTCACCAAGCTGTAAGTTCAGGTTTGTTTTGAATACTCAGAAGGCTGTATTCAGATTTAAAGTTAAAAAAACCTTTTTAGGTTTAAGTGATTCGTGAGTTCATTTCTCTTTGGAATAAACTGAATTCCCTTCTTTGCACATAATGCCACTGAGCAGTGTACTTAGTAATGGTAAAAACTGTAAATTATGTCGTATGAATTTTCCCATAGTTAAAACAAGAATTCCCTTTGCATTGGAGCGCCCACATTTATTGTTCTGTATTTTTCTTCTTTTTCTGGTTGGTTTTTGAACCAAAAAATACTCCCTTTTAAGCCCTGTAAGATTGTATGCCACGCGAGATTCTGGGACACACGGTTCCAGAGTATGTGGAGACCCGGCTGAGGTGCTGTGGTCTGTGCTCTGGGCTGTGCGCTGGGACCCATCAGGCACTGCAGAGCGCTGTGTGCGCAGGCGGTGGGAAACCCACGTAGACTTCAGCTAAGTGCTCGGCCCCAGGGAAAGGACGGCTCATTGCGTCCTGCCCTGCGGCTTCCGTCGTGCAAGGCACTTTCTAAAATCCAGGCCTCTGTCTCTACCAAACATTCTTCCTCTTTTCACTCATGGGGAAACAGCCTTCCAGAGGCTCCCTCGGGTGATGCAGACAGGTAGCAGTGGGGATCCAGCTTCCAGTATTACGGCCTCCCCAGGTGCCCCAAGTTCAGTAGGAGCCAGGTTTGCCCGGTAGCCCCGGCCTTGCAGGAAGCTATGCATTTGCTCCCCGATGCTCATGTATCTTTATTTTTTTTAAACAGAAGAAAGAGTCTATGACGATAAAACAAGATGAAGAAATAAAGCAAATAGATGAAGAGAAAACCAAGCAGATTTATAAGAACTGGAAAGAAGACTCGGAGTGGCAGGCATCTTGTGAGTACCCTGGGGCCTCGTAGCGCCTTTGAGCTTCTCAGCTGAAGCTTTTACATAATAAAATGATCAATCTAAGAAGCCCTGAAAGTGACTCATCAAGAGATATCTTCATGCTGAATTACGCTTGAATGTTCTTCCTAAGTGATCACTCAAGTGTTTATGAGCTCCTTTTGATTCCCAGAGTGATTCTTAATTCATCTTTAAGGATGATCTCTCTAGGTGATAGAATGGTCTCTGGCTATGAAAAGCATGCTTTGGAGGAGTTTTTAATGACTTCAGAGTATATTTTTATCTCCTTACATTGAGGAAGTAAAACACTAAAAAATAGCATGAAAAAAATCACTCATTTTAAAAACCTAAAGTATGAATGAAAAGAACTGAAATGTTATTAACATGTTGACACTAATTTTCTTGGAGGAGTGGGATTTAAGATTATTGATTCAATGGGCAATAATTACATGAGGAGCTGGGGAGATGGCTCAGGGGAATAAGTGCTTCTCTGGCAAGCTTAAGGGCCTGAGTTCAATCCCAGTTCTGACCCCCCAAAAATAAATAAATAAAAATAAATAATTATATGAAAACATGTTCAGCACTGCTATTCATTTGAGAAATGCAAATTAAAACAACACCAAGATTCAGTCTCACTCCAGGAAGAATATCTTTCTTTGAGACACCAACCAATAAAAAGTGTTGGAGAACTTGCACTTATTCATCATTGGTAGAAGTGTAACGTGGCACAACCACTGTGGAAACCAGTGTGGAAATTTCTCAAAATCTAAAAATAGAAAATCTGTTGTCCCACCTACTCCTCTTCTATATATCTTCCTGAGAGAATTCAAGACATCATATTATAGTGATGTGTGCATACACATGTTTATAGCAGCACAATTCACAACAGCTAAATCTAGGAGGCAGCCTTCCTGCTCATAAACAGATGAATGGATAAAGAAAATATGGTATTTACACACTGTGGAGTACTACCAGCCATAAAGAAGGATGAACTTGAGTCTTTTTTTTTTTTTTTGAGGAAAATTTAGGTCTTATATTGCTTTTGCTTCGGTCATTCCTTGCTTTTATAAATATGATACATAAAAATATATTCTGTTAAACAAAGTGATATAACCATCAAATCACATGTCTACTTAAAACTTGTATTAGATTTATTAAAAAAAAATTGTGTGTGTGAGTGTGGGTGTGGCACTGAGAAGAGAACTCACAACGTCACACTTGCTAGGCAGGTGCTATGCCACCGAGCTATTTCCCTGGGTCAAACTCAAGTCATTGTAATAAAATGATGCACTGTAAGACCATAATGTGAAGTAAATTAGACACGCAGCTTATCTATCACATGATTTCTCTTGTATAAGAAACTCAGTATATGAATGAAGAGTGCAATAAAAAAAACAGATAATAGGAAGGAGGGAAATAGATTTTTCTCAAGTGGAAAAGGAATCAGGAGGAAGGAGGAGGAGTGGAGGTAAAGGGAAATGACAAAAGGGATGTGTTAAGTACAAGTACCAATCCCCTTGAGGACTGTAGTCATTATATACTGCAGACATTACTAATAAGAATTAAAACTCTTAAAGCAGGGGCCGGGGAGATGGCTCAGTAGAATAAGCACTTCCCTGGCAAGACCAAGGGCCTGAGTTCAATTCCCGGTTCCATCAAAATAATAAAAACAAAAAACCTTTAAAACAATTATTCAGATTTTTACTGCTTGTTATTCTGGTTTGAATTTCCCCCCTAAGTGCTCAGCAGTGAGTGCATTCTTTAAGTTTCATTTCCTCTGTAATCTACACACACACACCTTGTTCTTATGGGCTGTGTTGTGGTGTTTAGATACAGTGTACTACGCCCCACTGCTGCCTCTGACCCAAGGACCCCTTACTGAGCTGGCACTACCAGAAATAAATCTGATGGGGGAATCAGCCAAAGCCCATGGAAGCTTAGAACAGGATGTGTCAGGGAGTAGAATTCAAGTTTGAGAAAGGATTGGGGCACTGCAGACGGAGAAGTGTAAACCTCCCTCGAGGTAGCTCAGCCAAGAGAGCAGAAGTGGCAATATTTGTAGGATACTGAAAATCCTATGTTGATTTTCAATCCCATTACAACAATTGCCACTAAAATCTTTTGTGAAGCAAAACTATTGTCAAGATCCAGTCAGTGGCCACTTCGTGCTATGCTCTGAAATCCCAGGATAATTGGGCATTTTTTTCTATCTCTTTGAAGTCAAATTTATTATAATTTGACCAATAATGTCTGACATACACTCAGTAAAAATTATCTTCTGTTCTAAGTTAGTCTTTCACACCGTGTGGCTAAAACAACCCCAGGCCCCTCTGTATTATGCAGTGACACTAACAGGCAGGCTTGTGTAAACTCTACCGGCACCAACACATTCTATGACAATCTAGAACATCGTCAAGATTAAGCATCCCTTTAGTTTTTCTCAGCAGGCCAATTCACGTTTGGTTCAGCTCACAGTAAGACCCAACACTCTCTGCCCTGCTCTGGCCACGTAGCACCGAGTGGTCCTGCCTGCAGGTTTCTGCTAGTGATGCCGGGCACCTTGCACCCTGCACATGAATGTGTGCAGGATGAGGCCCTGGCCTCGTGCTGTTCCTTGCCTTGGCAAGTGAAGAATCCTTGCTCAGGTCGGGGTTCACGACTTAGCCTTGCCAACTGCAGGGATTTCTGGTCCTTTCTCTTCTTCCTTCTCTCTGCTTGCACAATCCCCATGCTCCCAAAGAAGAGGGAATTCTGAGGTGACTCTTGGGTGAGCCCCAGCATCAGGAACGGTGCCGCTAGTGACTGCTCAGGAATGTAAACAGAAGGTGGCATCGGCAGGGCTTGTGCCTGCTGCACTCCGCGCATCCCTGCAGGCAGGCGGAGGCCTTTCACAAACCTCTTGTTCCAGTGCGGAAATCCAAAGCAGCTGATGAGAAGAGACGCTCCTTGGCTAGGCAGGCCCGGGAAGACTACAAGAGGCTGTCGCAGCGCGGAAGGAGCGCTGAGGGGCTGCAGGGTCCCGGCGTTCCGCGGAAGCCCAGACGACCTCCCCTCCCCCCCAAGCCGCAGTTCCTCGCCGCAGTGGGGTGCCCGCAGAAGCCTCTCAGGTAAGAAGCGCGGGATGGCTTTGTGCTCAGCTCTGAGATGTGATGGTTACAGACCCATATGCCCTGGCGTGTGCAGGGCCTGCCAACTGCTCGTGTCTTTAGCTTCACCTCTGACCCTTTCTAAGAGCTCCGATGTGGCATTCACCCTTCTCTTAGCTGTAAAATAGCTCCAGTAATAATGTCATATCGCTAATAACATGGAAATGAGCATCCAGTTAGGTGCCTGCCTGTGCCCTCTAGCCTCCCAGTGGCAATGGGTGAGCGAGGAAGAGGCAAAGAACACAGATGCTGGAGATGCTCTTGGTGGAAAAGGAGGAAACAGGAGCTTAGGGACTTACTGACATTCATGTCACAAGGGCCGCATTTCACTGCTGCAAAGTGAGCGTTTGATAGCTACCTTTGCCCCAAGATACACAGCCAGGTTCAGATTCTGAGAAGCTGGACATTCGTTGGCCATGGTCCCTCCACGTAGGTTGTGGGGGACCTAGGAAAACACTTGTGGGAGAAAATCTTTGAAAAAGCACAGTGATAGTGTAGCAGAAACTGCCTGTCCTTCATGCCAACTGATGAGAAAGCTCTTTGTTCCTGGATACTGATATTACAGTACTTTTAGATAATTTAATAGTTATTTACTTAGAGATGCTGGCAGTTGAACCCAGGGCCTCACGTATGCTGGGCAAATGTTCTACCACTGAACCGTGCTCCCTGCTCTAATATTTATAAAGGAAATATGTGAAATCAGTTATTGATTAAGTGAAGTAGAATTTCTTTAACTTTGTGTTCTGAAATGAAAACTAAAAATACTTTTCGGGTGTATGGTGAAATGAAAAACAAGTCAAAATCTCCTCTTGCTTGGAGCCAGTAGTTATTTTTAAGCACTTTCTTTTTTAACAGGGATTATGACCTCAGAGGAAACACCAAGGTAGACCTTCTCCTCTACTGTAATTATTTCTATTTACTCTACTGAAAGGTTCCACTTCAAGATGCAGGCACCAACTCTAAATGACAGTGTTCTACAAAGTGACAGTCTGGGGAGTGTTTTTTTCCTTGTGGATGATAGAAAAGAATGATAGGATATGGCCTCTTAGCCCTGGTCACACAAGCATGCGGGCCTTCTGTCCTACATGCGCTTGTCCATGTGTGCTGGCCATAGAGCCTGTTCTGGAGCTCTCTGTGCAGCTCCCTCACTGTCCTTGCAGGCTCCCGGGGCAGCATGAGGCTATGATCTCTCAGATATCCCTTTCATACAGTATTTTTACAGCACAGTGTACTTAATTGACAGCAATGAAGCGGCCTATAAAAAACAGAGCAGTTCTTATAAGCTATGTTCAGCCCATCTTTTCCTATTTAAGACACTGCATGAAGTGCTGCTGGGTACCAGAAGAGATGGAGTTAGGGTGGGACTCCACAAACTGCAGTGCCAGAGGGCAGCCCGAAGCCAGACAGCATTGGATAGAGACTGGATCTCCAGTATCCCTGGTGCTTTGCTTATTCTCCCAGGATTTCAGGGACAAAAAGAATCTCATTTGAAGGCTATGCTATGAAAGTTTATTTCATAATATTACTATAAAGTGCATCATAATTTCATGTATATGAAATGTCTATTTCTTGAGGAAGCCAAATATTATAGGATAATTTCTGCAAAATGCTCTGGAAATCTTGAGAGATAATAAATGCATATTTATGCACATGTACATATGTCTATCTGACATACATGAACATGTAACCGATGGTGGTGTATGTTACAACAAAAACCCTAAAGAGCCTCAGGTTAGCTTACATTTCAGGAAATTCCAATTGCTAAGCCACACAGCTTGGCATTGTTCTTTTCAAATTGGATTCATCTCAGTGGGCTACTGTGTGGAACTTGCAAATCCACTTACTGCCTTGTAACACTGCATTGTGTAGTGGAAAGATACTTGCATTCTAGACCTTGAGTTCTGCTCCCGAATTTATTAAAAATAATTATGTTGCTTAGTTTTCCTTCCTAAGCCTCAAGCAGTCTTCTTCCTTGTGTTTCAGGTTCCTGAGACTGTCTTTTAACAGAACTAAGGCTCTTCAAAGCATGGTAGAGATAGCAATTTGGGAAGGTTAGTGGGTACAGAGAGAAAGGACAAAGTCAAATAATAATTTTTTTTTTTTTTTGTAATGGGGATTGAACTCAGGACCTTGCACTTGCCAGGCATGTACTTAAGCCACTGAACTATCTTCCCATCCCCAAGTAATAAAAATGATGTGGAACAAATGTATCTTATCATATGTGATTTATTTTGTTTGCAATTATATACTCTGCAGGAAAATACTTTGGGGTATATTTCAACTTTTTAATGGTTCTATTCTCACATTTTAATTAGGAGTTAATGGACCTTCTAATTCCTATTAAAAATGAATTTAAATCTTATGTGTTCACACAACAGTGTGGCTCCTAGTTAGGACAACCATTTAGGGTTGAAAGTCAAGTGACAGACTAATGTGCTTTCTTTTCTCTGCCTTAAGGAGTTGTAGAGTGGTGGTTCATGGGGCACAGCCTCCATTAGCTCAGACCACATAACTAGATGTTGGAATGTACATGATAATGTATACAATACTCTCATGTTCTCAGTTTCAGTTTCTTTCTGTCTCTATCTCTGTCTCTATCTATTTTACACACACACACACACACACACACACATACACACATACATAGTTATCCCTCAATATGTGCAATCAATTAGTTCCAGGATTCCCAAATATGTCAAAATCTGAAAGGTCTCAAATTCTTTATATACAAAGGCAAGAATTTGGACACATCCTCCTGCATATTTTAAATCATCTCATGATTACTTATAATGCATTGTACATACTATCTAAGTAGTTATTATATTGTTTAGGCAATAACCAACAAGGCAAAAGTCTGAATGTACTCACAAATGTACTTCTTTTCCTTCGATATTTTTGACCTTTTGATGAACCCCAAGACACAGAGCCCAGTGTACTGAGGGCTGAGAGTGTATATCGTGCGTGCGTGTACATGTAGTTGACTCTGCCCTGCACACTGTCTTACACATCACAGAAATCAGGGCGTGTCGAGGACAGCATCTGGCTCTGCCCATGAGGACATCATCCAGTGGTTCAAAGAGGAGCAGCTTCCCTTTCGGGCTGGCTACGAGAAGACCTCAGATACCATCGCTCCCTGGTTCCACGGTGAGTGCAGAGATATCCTCAGGGGTGGCCAAAACCATGTGAATCCAACAGGAAGCCAGGGAGGAAAAGGCTTCCTTTTATCTGTGCTTCCCCCAAAGAGTCTTCCAAATTATATTCACCAAGCAGTTTTTCAGAGGTTTTCAGGAGGCTGATTTCGCATGACTGTTTAGAAAGCAGTCAGTATTCATCATGGTCGCCGTGTGCACTGTGGGCTAATTCATCACCACAAATGCAACCTCAGGGTGGCAGGGGAGACACAGAGCTTCCTGCTGACTCATGGAAAGCACTTGGTCATTCCATCATGCAGAAACCTTCCTTCTGGCCGGGTACCTTCTGTCGTTGTTGGGTATCATAGGTCAGGGGGACAGGAGTCAGCAGGCAAGGAATCAGGCTTCCACCCAGATCTCCCCCTCAGCAGTTGCATGAAACTGTGTGTGAAGTATTTTCTTTCTGTGTCACAGATCAACTTATTTGAGCCTCATTTTTCTCATCTCTCAGCTGAAGGCATTGAACTTTGTGATTTTTAATTTAAAAGCCCCCTTGGCTTTGATTCTTTGTTTCTGGTAAGACAGGTAACAGCTAATACATCATTTCTGTATCTCATTGGGATAATATAGAGTTAATACAGAGTCGTGCTAAATAACTTGCAGGGCATATGGGATGAGAAAAAAAATAACAGGGGAGCAACAGCTGCAGGAGTAACCAAGAACACTTGGTATTCAAGGACAACCTGTTTTTGTGTCCTTGCTCCCAGATGCCTAGCAGATTCTCATGTATAGTATAGCCTAAACATTAATCCTGGACACATACGATGGGATCTTGTTATGTTCACCTAAAGTAACCCACAGGCTGAGACTCAAGATATACAAAAATTAAGACTGAAGGCAGGGCAGCAGCCTTTTTATTCAAGCCCTCACTTTGCTTGCATTGAGTGTCTGTGTGTCTTTGTTTGTGGCTGGCACCCATGAGCCTTACCCAACAGTATTTGACCCAAGAGAGTTGATTAAATGAAGCCCCTCTGTCTACCCAGCTCATACGTCCTCTCAATTTCTTAGATTTCAAGAAAAGTTGGTGCCTTCACAGAGTTCTCTGTTGGCTTCTATAAAGTCTGTGGCTGGAGATATATAGCTTAGTTCTGGAACACTTACCTCACATGCACAAAGCCCTTGAGTTCACCTAATGTCACACACACACACACACACACACACACACACACACACACACACACAGCTTATGTATTGTTCAGTTGGACCAGCTGTCTAAATATCCATCAAAAGGTAATCTGATTTCTTTAGCACACTTCTCTTGGGGCACCTTGGTCTGCATTATTTTTAAAACATTGCTCATGTAAGTAGTGGTATCGTTCCTATAAACAGAATATAAGAAATGAGCTTCCAAATACATAGCATGGCAAACTCGTCTGAAAAGAACAAAATTATTTGTGATAGCCTGCTTGTAAAGGGTCATGTCATAGCCTCCCTCCCTTGTGTTCTTCTTTGAAGATGTTGATGTCAAAGATAGGCAGAAAGAACCATGGCCAATGACATGGGCTTTTCTCATGACTATTGCTGCTGTCTGACAGTGACCTTTTCAGGGATATATATGTATTCTTTTGTACTGGGAATCAAACTCAGGACTTTCTGCTTACCAGGCAAGTTATGCTGCTGAGCTGTATATCCTTCCACTATTCCATTTCCTTTTAGAATAAACACTGAGGAAATCCACCCCTTTGTACTTTCTGAGTCACTGGGCAGAGCATACTGTCATCATTGATTACCACAGTGGAAGGTTTTGTTTTGTTTTTACATTAGAGAATAAAAAATGGAAAATGTTTGTTGATGTTATTAAATGGCTGGTACTTGAACTAGTCATTCTGTTAGGAACAGTTGCTGAAAGAGACAAAGTCACATGCAAGTCTCATTTATTTCACCTATAAGATGGTTGAAGTTATACAGTAGATACTGTGAAATGGGAAGAAAATGTCAAAAAGCAAAGAGAAACTAGGATGGGGAAAGGGAAAAAAAGAAGGGAAAAGGGAAATATATATATTTGTATTACTAATTTCTCTTCACTCAAAAGAAAGATTTGTGCTAATATTGTTTGGCCAATTTTTCATGCTTATATCTTGTACTCTGAGTAACTACTTTGAAGTTACAATATGCAATGTATTAACCATTGTTACTCTCTTTTGACCTTATTTTGAAATTTCATTATATTCCTTCTTAAAAAAAGAGACAAAGTCATAGTTAATCTAGCTTCACTACTAATTGCAATTAGTTCATAAAAATTTATGCCTATATTATTTGATCAATTTTTCATGCCTGTACTTGTAATATGAGCAGCTACTTTGAAGATAACAGAATACAGCATATTAGCAAAAATAAGTCATAGTTGGGCTAAAAATCCAGTTGAAACTTTGGTTCAAAATATTGAATTTTACATGCAGTAGCCTATAATATGTGCCTTGTTACTTACACTCATACGATGTGCTATTGTTATTTATTCTCTTATAACTCATAGTTATGAGCAAGATAAATGTTATAATAATAGGTAAATAAAGCAGTCACTCAGGATAAATCCTTATCTTCAGATTTTAGAAAAAAAAATAAATGTTTCCATGGCAAAGAGATCACGCTCATGCTCTGTCTATTCGAAAGACAGCATCTGCTCACCGGGAAGTCTGTCTTGCAGAGTTGGAGGGCCGCCTCATTGCTGGCTTACTAGCTCTTTTTTTCTTGTCATTTACTTTGTGAAATAAATGTCAGAAGATGTGGTTTTGCTCACCTTAATTCCTACATCTCAAAGATTTGTGCTTCCATCCTCTGTTCTTCCTTAAACTCTAGTCAGATGAGCACAGGTAAGAGAGGGCAAAGGAGGTGGAGACTGCTGCATCCCTGGCTTCTGAAGCTGGGTGGAAGGTAGCTATGCTATCCACCAAGAGATGGGGAAGAGAGAGTGAGGGAAGGGGAGGAGAGAAGAGGAGGGTGCTCATTCATTCGTGGTATGATGGTGCGCAATGTGTTTGGGGCACTCATATGGAAACGTCATTTGGTCATTGGATGAATGGATCAGTGCTAGAGATAATAGATCGGAGTCACCAGCGTGGAATTAAAAGCATGGGAGAGAATGAGATGTCCCACAAGTGGATGAGGAAGAGTGAGAGGAGAAGAAGGCCAAGGACAAGCAGGGGAGCACAGACAGAGCAGCCTGCACAGCCAAGGGGCATGGGGGTGAGGGCCAACAGCAGACATGCCCAAGCTTAGGCCTCCATTCCCACCTAGGGTTCTGATGAAGAAAATGGTGTGCTCCTTCTAGGTATCCTGTGAGGGCATGCACTCTGTGACTAGTGAAACGTGGTGAAACAGAGAAGTTTGATGTAAATCCCATGGCCAGGAGATGCTGAAATGAAGGCACTGACTTGTGCTTCCTGAGCTCGTAGTTGTACAAACGCTTCCCACATCTCCTCTGTCAGCAAGAATACAAGCCTTGTTTGTATTCAGAGAACCACTGAGTCTCAGATTCCCCAGGACTTTTGGTCCCACAAGGGGACTTGTACAAGAACTGTGCATTAGTCCATTTACTCTTTGCATAACAAAATACCTGAGGTTGAGTAACTGACAAAGAGAAAAGGTTTACTTTACACCTGGTTCTGGAGGTCTAAGAGCACAGCACGTGCATCTGCTCTGTCCTGGTGAGGGCCAAGGGCTGCTCAGGTCATGGCTGAGGAGAAGGGAAATGGCTGTGTGCAGAAGTGGATGGGGTGGACTTCCCTTATGACCTACTCTTGCAAGATCTAATGCATTCTTGTGAGTGCCAGAACTCTCTCTGCCCAGTCTCATGGGGAGGCATGGGGCCTTTTTTTTAATCCTTGAAATCCTGGGGATTAAGCCCAGGACTTTTGTACTGAGCTACTTCCATCCCCAGCACTTTCTTGTTTTTTTTGAGACAGGATCTTGCCAAGTTGCTCAACTGCCAAGCCTGGACTCAACCCTGCCATCCTCCTGCCTCGAGCTCCCAGAGTGCTGGGATTACAGGCCTGTGCCACCACACTGGGTACTGCCTGCTCTTCATGAGGGAGCATCTCTGGAAGGCCCTGCTTTCCCACACCATGGCACTGAGGGCTGAAGGAAGCATCAGTATGAGTTTTCCTGGGGACAAACTACATTTGGAGTATTGCAGATCCATCAATGAGCATCTCAAGTTCTTTCACACTTCTATTAATTTTCTGTAGTGACACAGTGCATTGCTGGCTATTGCCTGTACTGATTTGGTGTTAGGAAAGAGAAAATGAGGCAGCCCATGTCTAGGCTGCTTCCACATTCCTGAGTGTGGGCCCTGATTCCAAGGTGTAGGTGCTGACTCCTTCCTGGAGTTGCGCTGTCTATCCCACGGGAAGGGCCCGCTGCAGGCTGTAGCCTCACTTCTACACTGTGTGACCACAGAGCCCCAAATGTATGGGTGCATCCATGGGGGTGATGGAGTGCCTAATGAAGAGATTATGCAGTTGGTGTTTTCCTGATTTCCTGATATTTTTATTTATTTATTTAGTACCAGGGATCAAACTCAAGACCTTGCTCTTGCCAGATGAGTGCTTATGCTGCTGGGCTAACTTCCTGACCTCTTGATATTTTTAAAGTGGGCAATTTAATTAATCTAGACATGCCACACCCAGGTCATTTACAGGAACTGTGAAGCTCTGCAGAAGTGCCTCAACACCTTGCCTTGCTGAGGCCCGTACATGGTACAAGCTCTAGGCATCGCCGCATCATGAATAACAGGGCGACAGAGGTTGGGCTCTCTGCCAGCTGCCTCTCTCAGCCCTAACTTGTCCCCATATTGCACTCCTGTGCCTCACCTCCACACCATCAAACTGCGAAGACTGAACCCAAGCTGCTCCCCAGGGCCTGCAGATGCCTCGTTGGTCTGCCTCTGTCCCTTGCTTCAGAGCCACCAAATCATTTTCCTCCCCCCTTCAGTGTTCCCTCAACTACCTGCCTCCTATCTGTCTCTCCCAACACTGCTCTTGTCCTCATTTTAGGGCTTTGGAGGCTGTTCTCCCTGCAGTTGTGTGTGTAGCCAACTTCTTCAGGAACATGGCTCACATGACTTTAGCAAATCTGAAGCTAATGAGCTAGGAGGGCAGGCTAGAGAGGCAGAGAGCGGTGGTTTGACCCAAAGATCATCTGCGACAAATTCCTTCTTAGACAGAGGTCAGCTTTTATTTTGTGAAGCTGATTGAGTGAGGCCCACCCACATGACCTTTTCTCAGTGTTCACACTAAGAAAATATGAATATTAATATTTTAATATGAATATTAAATTTTAATCTCATTTAAAACAAATAAACATCTTCACAGAAATATCTAGAATAAGTTTTGACCAAATATCTGGATATTATGGTCCAACCAGGTTGACATATAAAATTAACAACTAGAGTAACTGTCTTGGTAAGATTTCATTGGCCTGCATGCAAAACAACATCCGTCTTAGGAACCATCTCTTTAATGACTAGATTTAAATTTTCAAAGATGATTGGGTAAAAGCAGCTAAAACAAGCCCCTCAAAACCACAGTGATGGAAAGGTTTGCATGAATTTAGTTTTCTTCATCAATTCCTCATTTGAAGATTAATATTTCTTCTGAAATATTATGAACAAAATTTTTGAGAAAAATGTAACGAAGGCTCTTATACAAGAAGTGTTATATCTATTCTGCAGATGTGGTGGACGTTGCCAGCCATGTTTACTTCATCTCCGTGTTTTAAAATAAGCGTGGCATATAGCCGCGCAGTCCCGGTGCTGCTCTTGCCTGTATTCCATTTCCTTCTGCAATTGGAAGCTACACCGCATCTGTATTTTATGCCATTAATATGTATGCAGAGTCCACCAAAAATGTGCACACACTTCAGGAAAAAAGCAAGGAAATGTTTCAAAACTAACTTTATTGACACATCAGGAGATTAACACGAGTTACCTTTGGCCTCTGCAACTCCAAGAGGTGCTTAAATTGGTGGCCCTGAGCTTCCAGACATTTATCAGTGTAGCAAATTGTTGCTCGGGTAACCTCGGTCACTGCAATTGCTGCACACGCTTTTAAACGCCTTTGCTAAGGGCCAGCAGTGTGGCAGGCTCTCAGTGCCCTCTACAGTCCCCTTATATGAGGGAAATACTCCGTTGAAAAACTTCATACTATTTTTCTTTTCCTGAAGTGTGTGTTCATTTCGGGAAGACTCTGTGTGTGTATTTATAGATCTTTGTGAAACATGCAGCATTGGTTTAATATTTATATGCTATCATGTTATATATGTTTTATCTCAACATTATGTTGTCTGGACTTGTCTTTCTTTATAAATGGAGACTGGCTCATTTTGCATAGTGTTTTTTTATATATATGTGTATATACTACATAGATGCATCTATTACTTGTTCATCCCTTTTCCTACTGTTTTGTATGCTTTTCCTAATACCGAAAATGATAAACTATGCACGCTTGAGCATGTCTTCTTATTGCACATAAATATGATGATATCTTCAGAGAATATATCCAACAGCAGAATTACTGGGAGTAGGGTAGGGTATCTTTAATTATGCAGTTTGATCATTGTTAATCCAAAACGATCTCTGAACTAACATATTGCTTCAAAAATTTCAACTTTTGGGGAATTTCGGATTTCAGATTTTTAGTCGGGATGCTCAACTGGCAGAGTCTATCTATGCAAACATTCCAAAACTGGAAAAACTAAAATCTGAGATACATCTGATCCCAAGTATTTGGGTCGAGGGATCCTCAACCCATACTGCTAAATGCCCTCGGAAGGAATTACACCAGTACATACTCCTCCAGCAGTTACCTGTTTTCCCATACCTGTGCTTGGTGTTGCTGGATTTTATCTTCCATGCATGCCAAAGGTACATAGTGGAATCTTCTTAGAGGGCACAGTGAGAGGCATTGGGGCAGAGTGCTCCATGTTGCTGGCTAGATGGGTGTCCTCTGCAATGGTTCTGCAGCTATGCTGAATTGATGCATTTATACTGATTTCTGTGATTCCATATATTCTGGACATAAATCTTTTGTCAAGTTTATGGGTTACAGATAACTCCTCCTAGTCTGCAATTTATCTTTTAACTTTCTGGCATATTTTGAAGCACAGCTATTTATTTGTTTATTTATGTATTTATTTATTTATTTCAATGATGTTGAGTTTAGCTCTTTTCCCTTTCTGGTCTGCTTGTTTTTATCATGCCCACACACTTGTAAATCATTTTTCCATATGATCTGAAATATACAGACATTATTTACTTGTATACTAGTTGTTGAAGTACATATCCTATAAGATTTTCCAATTTAACCATCTTCAAATACTCAGTTCGTTTTGAGTCTACGGTTGGTGCTTTCTCTTGCTTTCTAGTTATGGGCTGTCTCTGTGCCCAGGACCTGCTTGAGGTTTAGACTCAGGGTCTTTTCACATCTTTCCTGAGCCTGTGGATTCCTCAGGTATGTGCAGTCATTTTCTCATTTTCAGGAGATGTGCAGCTGGTTTGCGTGTCCTAGTGTTCTAAGGTAGCTCCCAGAAGGGGGGGGGGGAATAAAGCAGGTGTGAGTTTTCAGATTTAAGGACCTGATCCTGGTGATTTGAGCTGTGGATTTTCTGCTATAAATGAGGATGATGATTAATATATGTCAGGAGTTTGTCTCTATAAAGCAGATCAGCTCGTACCTGTGTGTGCTTGGCACAGCTCACCCCCACACACAGTATTTCTGCTAGGGCTCACAGGGCAGAGCAGAAGGCTGCTCTTCCCCTTCCTGTTCTGCCTCCGTGCCCTCCTCTCCCCATCCTCCCTATCATTTTGGCTAACAATAGGGTCTACAAGGAGCAGGCAGAACTTTACTAAAATAGATCTTAATTACCGTAAAATCTGTCCCCTGCTATGTCTATGGATACTTATTGAAGGCTCCTCCTTATAGAACAGCAACAACCCCAGAAGGCAACAGTGACTTGCAAGAACTCAGGCGGCAGCCCACCCACAGAGAAGGAAGCTGTGGAGAAATCCGCAGGCCCAGACAGGAGAAGGCTGAATTGGGCTGGGCGGTAAAGCAGTGAGGCCACAAGAGTTGCTGAGGAACTCTCTGTTTGTGGATTTACAATCTTGCTTTATTTTCTTATGGAGATTACTTTCTTCTGTCTTCCTTGCCCTTTCTCCTCCTGTTTTCTGGTCCTGTTTTCAGTTCAGGCCTTTCTTGACTCTTGAATTGAGTCTTTGTTTTTGTTCGTTTTGTTCTTGCATCTGGTGGCTGTATCACAGGAGTATTCTAGCCAGTCCTTCCAGCCCTTGATGTTTGTACAGTAAGTGATAAATGAGGGAAATTCCCCTAACTGCAAGTCCACTGATTAACAAAGGTCATCCCATGCATTCTGGCTCCCAATTATGAGACTCTGAAGTACATAGTTGTGTAATTAATTAGACCAGTAATGTGGTTTGGAGCATCCAGAGAAAGGGTCCAAACATCAATAAAATTGAAGACCTATCTCGAAGCTCACAGACCCACTTCTTCATTCTGTCTGCTGACATTTTCCCCGTCCTTTTAAATAGACAGCAGCGAGTGGGAGCTGGGTGGGGCAGGGAGTGAAGGTGGGTGGAAACTTCAAAATAATGCACCGAAGACTTCTGGTAGGAATTTTCCATTTGTTTCTGTTGCTGGAGGATTCACATATTTGTTCTATGCATGCATGGTTGATAATTTTCCCTCTGAAGTGTAATTAATAATTTCTTTTTCAAATATGTCTACAAGTAGGCTGTTGAGGAAATAGCTTTGTCCGTCCTCATTCCTGAGGCCTGTCTTCTGCAGTCATGGCATAGAATGGAGCCTGTCCTCTAAGTGCTTTAATCCCAGCCTTTTATATTTTAAGCTACTGAAAAAAGAAAAATCCCTATAACTTGGGGCAGTGCCAGCATCGTTCAGGCCGCAGCTGTTCTGGCTGCATTCCTTTTCGACACTTCCCACTGTCGCCTTCTCCTCTGGAGGCAAATCATCACTGGCCCCGAGGGAGCAGTGGTGCTCTGGAGCCTGGAGCCAATTGTCAGGTGCTGCCCTGAGTTCTTCCGCTGCTCCCGGCCTGGCCTGGCAGCTTGCCATCCTCCATCTCCTTCAGCACAGGGCCCAGACACCAGCCCAGCCCTGGTGTCCCGAGCTTCAAAGACAGCACCCAGAAGGGCTCCCGCACACATGCCACGCCGAAGCGTCCTGGAGGCTAAGACCCCAGCAAACCTGGGAGCAGATGCCGTAGGTGATCCGTGCTTCAGCTCTTTCTTGTGGAGTAGTGATTTCATATTCGCCGGGCTGACAAAATTCTACCCTCCCTTCACAAAGGCGTCTGTCTTCTCAAGTAAAATCTATGGATTTCTGTGACTTCTCAAAGCCTTTTGTTCCGGAGCCTCTGAGGATGGTCCACAGCGGCCTCATTCACAGCGGGGGCTGGTGGGCAGCTGCGGGCAGCAGCAGGAATATGCTGCTGCTTGGGAATGGCAAGGAAGGGCAGCTTCCTGTGGAAGGTCCCGCCCTGCCTTTCCGAGGGACTGCCAGGCTCCTTAGAGCAAGGAGGCTTCACAGCTGTAATGGTGTCGCAGCACTTATCTGCGTTGTTCCTCATGCTTGTCCTCTAACTACCTCCTGTGTGTTCAGACTGTTTACTCTGGAAGTCACTGGAGAAAATTAAACAGAATTGAGCTAAAGCTGAGTAGATTTATCCCATTCATGGAAAATACTATGTATGCATTGTTGTTTTTTTCTGGGTGCTCTGAATTTACTAATAAATGGCTAAGGTTAGCCCATTTCCTGCAAAAATGTGACTGTTTTTCTCTTAGTAGTGAGAGTGGTCTATGAACCCCTGCCTACTCTTTTTTTTTTTCCCCCAGTTCTGGGGTCTGAATCCAGGGCTTTTGCACTAAGCTACATCCTCAGCCATTTTTCTCTTTCTGTCCCTCCTCCTCCATTCTTCTCTGTCTCTGTGTCTCTCTTGTGTCTGTCTCTGTGTCTGTCTGTCCATCTGTCTCTCTCTCTGTCTCTCAATCTTCCCACCTTGTCACCTCTCTTGGAACTTGACACCTCAGCCTGGGCGAGTGAGTCGGATCGCTGAGCAGGACCCCTGCTCAGCCAGATCACACGAAGTCACCTCTGGGAATTTATCTTTGCCAAGTGCCTCTTTGAGAAGTAAGTACTCATATTTCATTTTCAGTTCATTCCAGGAAAAGTTCCTGAGCCACACAGGTTAAAACAATGAAACAAAACACTAGACTGGGAGACCAGGATGTGGAACCATCACTCACTAATCCTATTGCCTCGGAACTTACACTCAGGATCCCAAATTTGCTCATCTGTAAAATAAGATGATAGCAACATCTTCATATATTCTGGAGTATTTGGAGGATTCACTGCCAACTAAAAGGAGACACATGTGCTCCTTTTGGTTGCATTCCTTTTCAACACATCCCACATCTATCGCCTTCTCCTCAGGAGACAGATCATCTCTGGCTCATGAAGTATGAGTACTTACTTCTGGATGTGTTGAAAAGGAATGCAGCTCCAGGCTCTTGTGTTGGGCTTTGCAGAGTGAGTAGGAGTCTTCCAGAAGTGCTACTGCAAGGACAGATATTCAGGGTGAGTGTGTGGAAACCAGGCTTGGCATTCCTCCAGCCTTCTGACCAACGTGAGTGGCCCTAAGCAGTTCTGCAGCTTCCTGTGATAAAAATTCAAGGGGTTGTTGTTGTTGTTGTTGTTGTTGTTGTTTTGAGGCTAATACGCACATTGCAGGCTTGCTGTGAAGATTAAAGGTGTTCATACTTCAAGGCCCTACTTGGCTGTATTTCGCTTGGCCTTTAAGGTATATTTCTCAGATACAGAAGTGAGCTGCGCACCTGGCAATACCTAGAGAAATGTGGTTTGGCACGCGCACTGTGTCCCTGTGATAACAGTTCTCAGACTAGAGGCAGTGGCTTCTGAGGAGAATTCCAGAGAAGCCAGAAGCTCAACTGTGACCCAGAAGCATTCATTAGACCTTTCCGGGCATCTTACCAAAGGCAGTTGCAAAGGGTGTCATTGTAAGTTGGCCTGATTGAGCTCTCTGATCTCATAAGGAAGTAGGAGAGCAGGGCGGTGGCACAGAGTGTGCTGGGAGTGCCTGGCCGAGCTGAGTACCAGGTGAGCTTCTGGGTGAGAAAGATAGCCAGGTGCCCACAGGCCTGGAGGAAACAGACTCCACGATCAGCCAGGGATCAAGTGCTCCAGGCCCTTGTGTTGGGCTTTGCAGAGTGAGTAGGAGTCTTCCAGGAGAGCTGTCAAGGGGGGCTTCCCGTTCACCTATCTTTTTCCTGTGGGACAGTCACTGCCTCTTGGAGTTTCCACCAGGGCCCTGGTAGGGGTTCTGTGCTATTGCACATCTCTTAGCACCCTGTATAAAAAGTTGATGTTCTGGGCTTTGCCTGCCTAGGCTGAGCCTTTACTTTTAAGAAGTCTAGAGCTACTCAGTCCAGAGCAGCAGCCCGATCACATACGGCTCTCCACACCAACGTCAGTAAAAACTAAATAAAGTTGAGTCGCTCAGTGATGCTAGCTAGGCCCATTTAAGGTTCTCTGTTACCACTTGTGGCTAGTGGATACCCATGGCCAGTGCAGGAGATACTTCCATCAGTACAGGAAGTTGTCGAGTGTAGTATTGCTCTGGACAGAGCCTGGCATCGCACAGAGAGGAGTGGAAGTGGGGTGTTTCTCCTGCTTACCCTCCAGCCCTGCTGTGTGAACCCACATGCTAAGTATGCAGGCCCCCATGGAACCCTATGCAGGGACATTGGCCATACTTCTGCTACTTTCTGCCTGAACCCAGCTCTAAGGTAGGTTATTGATTGTCCTAGCAAAAAATGTGCATCATTAAGTTGGTGAAATCTCTCCTAGACTTCTGTGCTTTTAGGTCAGAGTGATAGTCAGAGGACGCATGTGTCAGGGCCATGTTTCAGACATCTTAGTGGGTGAGGGGAACCAGGGCTGAGCGAGACTGGGGAGAGGGCCCCGTGTCCACAGCCAACTGTACGTGGCATTGGAGTCTGTTTTACACTCTGGAGCTCCCAGCCAGAGTAGATGCAGCACAGCTGGGCTACCCCGTTCCTCTTTGAGGCCTTCATGACAAAATCACTTCTGTCAACATGCCCTGTTAGATGTCCCAAGAGAGGGTGCACCTAAGGACCAAAAGTCCATTGCAACGCAGAGAGAACAGAGAAATCACCTCCTGGGCTCACACAAAGCCCAGAGCCCACAGGATTTGCCTTTGACCCTGACCCCTCTCTGAGGTCTACTCAGGGTTTCCATTACAGCCTGGGATTTACAAGAACATTTTATTGTGTTCTGGTATCTCAGGAAAGTAGATAGAACTACAGCGGTACATCACAGGTGATGATCACAGCAATTAGCAGGCTTGCAGGCCCTGTGACTTAGGGTGACTATCTGAACTGATAGAGGAGGAATTTGACCTCAGCCCAGGTTTCTTTGTAATTTTCCAGAATGGCTATCACTGTGAAACTCTAAACACATGTGAATGACTTCCAGATTTTGTATGTTATAACATCCGTTCCATCTGTTGAGGGAACTTGGAATTTCAGAGTTAGCTTGTTGATCAAGTTGTAGGGAGGCAGAAATCTTTTCCAGAGCACTGCTGCTCTGCCAACTGTAATTTAGCAAGCCCTTCATTCTGAAAGGGGCTTTCTAGTGCAGGCGAAGAATATGAGGCGTGATGATAAAACATTGAAAACCAAGTTGTGTTAGTCTCCTTTAAAATTCTCCCCCTTCCTCCAAATACACTTATCCCAACTTTCTTACCGCCTTCTAGAGCAGCTCTGGAAGTCCTCTTTTGTGAGCATCTTTAGTTGCCTGTTGTAACTCCTGTCTGTCCCCGGTTGATTCAGAAAGTCTACCTTTCATGGTCACTTTGACTCTGAGAAAGACCCAGTGGGTGGACAGTGCCAGATCCCATGAATAAGGTAGATGAGGGTATGCTGTACTGCTTAGGAGTCTAATAGGTAGCAGCAGCAGCAGCACTCCTCACACTCTGATCACTCCTCATACCCGTAGTCTCTCAGTCTAACATGGTGTCCGCAGACGTCTGCCACGTACAGTTCCTGCATATTTTGCAGGCTAGTTGCTTGCTCCTGTGCTTCCACTTCTGGTGGTCATGTGGATCTTATCGGTGGGGAGGTGAGATAGACCCACACGAGCAGCAGCCTCTGTCTGCTGGACTTCACCACCATTTGAACCCCTTAGAGGACCAGCATCTGTGTCAGGAGGCTTGCTCGATGCCAGCCAAGTCACCATGCCTCAGAAGGCCAGTCTCAGAAGGCAAAGGGCAGACAGGCATCTGGGCAGAATGTGTACCATAGACATGCACTGGTGTCTTTCTCACAGTCAGCTCAGTAGAGCTTGGCATATGGAAAAGAGGACACAGACTTTCTTCTCTTTTAGGGCCATATCTTCCCTGTATGCAGAGAAAGCTATGTGAGACTTTTCCCAAGACTTAGCACTTGACCTGAGTTTTTGCACTGAGCTTTGTGTGCAGGACCTGCACTCACATCCTCCTGAATGGTACCTTGGAGAAAGGCAGGTAGGAGAGGCTGTTGGATTGATCTTGGTGGGGGAGCTCAGGCAGTGTAACTACCCCCTCAATAAAAGTCTGTTTGGAGAACAGAAAACAGAAATGGATTTATTCTACATGGTACTGTGGATGATAAGATTCCCTTCTTCATTACTAAGAATCAGAAGGCTATGGTATTGCCTTTTGAGGTTTTTGCTTGCCTGCTTTCCTAGTAATGAGGTACTGAGCATCACTAGGGGGCTGATAGTGAACAGGCAAAGTCAAGAACTTCAGTTTATGGAAATAAAACATGCCACGGAGGAAATGCTGCTCCTTCTTGCCAAATCAGAGGTCAGTGAACAATTCAGCAAGTCCTTATGTCAGTGCTCTTTCTGTGTGTTTTGCAACATTATCAATTCATCTGAAGAATTATAATGAGTCCAATAGGAGCTCATGAGTCAGGGAAGTGCTGGCGCGATTCATGAGGCATCAGATGATGGCTCCATATGAAACGTCACTACATATACGAAGAGGTAGACGTCAGCCGGGTACGCACTGGGGAGCTCTGTGGGGAGCGCACTGAGAGCAGAGTCCAGCGTGACTGCGCCAGGATCTTGCTGGACCCCCTCGACCAGCCCATCTCACCTTCAGCCCTGTTGACCCTTCGGCGCTGGCTGACTCTTCCGAGTGTGAGGTTGTCTTGCGCATCGCTTTGGACGTTATTCAGCGGCACCCCTGGCTGGATGCAAGTTGCAGCTCCAACCTGACCACCAAAACTGTCTCTCAGACCTCGTCCTGGTTGAGAACCATTGTTCTAGACCAAGTGATGTCATCTTCTAAGTCACTGGGTCCTCATCTGCATGGGGTTGTACAGGGTGTCTCATGTCCCCGTCCAATCTGACACCCCCAATATGACATGAGGGCTTGCCTCCTGAGCTGAATACGGCCTGTGCTGCTGTCGGTCAGTACACACATAAGGATGTGTCCTTCCTAAGTTAACACAACTCTCATTTATATTATCATTCTACTGAAAAATCCCCCCTTGTCCAGTTATCAGATGGACCTGAATAATTTACTCTATTTTCAACCAAAAATACAGTTACTGTGGCTCTGATTTTTTTACTAAACCTTATCCATACAGTTAGACTTTACAGAAGAAGATTTAAGATTTGGCTGAAACATTTGTGTTTTTTTTCCTCCCCTCCTTCCACAGGAATTCTTACACTAAAGAAAGCCAATGAACTCCTAAGCACAGGTGTGCCAGGCAGTTTTCTGATTCGCGTCAGTGAAAAGATCAAAGGCTATGCCCTATCTTACCTGTCAGAAGAAGGCTGTAAACACTTCCTTATAGATGCCTCTGCTGACTCCTACAGCTTCCTGGGTGTGGATCAGCTGCAGCATGCCACCCTGGCAGATTTGGTGGAATATCACAAGGTAAAGTGATTCATAAACTCTCTTTGCTTTGTAAAGTACTGTCCTATAGCTGCTCTAACAAAGAAAGGCAATTACAAGGAAAAGGATTGAGATAAGTAATGAAAGAATTAATCTTTGATAATTTTTCCTAATAATTAAGATTCTTAGTTGTTTTCTTTTAACATAGAACCTAGCTCTTCCTCAGATACTCAAGGAGACCCACTGTCGTGGAGAACTTCAGAGATGCTAGCAAAGTTGAGCACATACTCATTATATCTGGGAATGAATCTTAAGTTAACATGCAAGTTTTAGAGGAGAAAGAGTATGGGGATGAGAATCTCTTGAGTGCAGCAAACCAGCAAGCTCTGGATAAGTCAAGGATTGAGGAATTGTATTCCTGAGAAGGTAGGAAGGGCACCTCCAGCACAGCACCTCCTTACTTTGTGTCTTCTGATTGACAGGAGGAACCCATAACATCCTTGGGAAAGGAGCTCCTGCTCTACCCCTGTGGTCAGCAGGAGCAGCCGCCTGACTATATGGAGCTCTTTGAGTGATAGTGTCCACCAGGTCATTGTAAGTCTTCTGGCTGGGCTTTCCCCTTGACTTCTGTGTATGAAGCCAAAGTCCCCCTGCAGTGGAGCCAATACAGAAAGTTTCCCAGAAGTCCTTGCTGAAACCTCTCTTCTGCATAAACACTGAAATTTAGTGTCAAGGGGAGATGACCTCTGCTTCATCTGCATTCCAGAAGTAAAGAGGGAAGAGTCTTAGTTTCAGCAGTGACCTAACATGATGTGACCTTACTAATGGATGTAAGATAAAGCCACACAGAAGAAACTGCAGGAATGCAAATGTACTTTCAAAACTTCTGTGAAGTTTTTTGTGACTTCTCCATTCCCACTGTGGATCATCTCAGAAGATCTCAAGGTTCTGTTTTTATCAAGTTCCACTTTATCTTGGGAACACTGACAAAGAAGCCCCTACCGATGGCTGAGATGATACTCAAATATATCTTCATTATTGTGTGTATTGGGGGGACAGAAAAACAACCCCCAAGTGTCAACTAGATTGGACAGATAAAGATGTAGGGTGAGAGGCTTCACACATATAAAACTACATATAGATTATAGGAAGGTGAGAAGCCACCTGTGCCTTTGCTTTGTCATTCTGAGGAATGAGGACAGTGCTCACTGTGTCTTAGTGGTATGTAGACAAGAACACAGAAAGTCAGCTCTTTGGATACTACATGTGGGCTGGATTTCATTCCCCACAATGATATCTTGAAGTTCTAATCCCCCATAAGTGAGTATGACCTTGTTTGAATGGAGGATCTTTGCAGATGGAGATAAATCCAATGACTAGTATCTTCATGAGGAGAGAGCTTTAGAAACACAGCCCTACAGAGAAGATAGCCAGGGACAGTGCATCTAGAGGCAGGAATGGTATTGCTGTGGACCAGGAGTTGGGGGCAACCCTCACAGGCCAGGAGAGAGGCTGAGGAGCTCCAGGAAGAGACATGCCCATGTGGACACCTTTGTTTCAGCCTTCTAGCTTCCAGAACTGCAGAAGAATAAATGTCTACTTGGAGTCACTGAGTTTATGCCCATTCTTGCAGCAGCCCTAGGAAGCCCTCGTGCAGCCCTAGCAGTAGCTGATATAATTATGGGTCTGCACATCTCATAGACCCATACATAGCTTCAGAGTCACAAGGAACTGCAAATGGTTTGTACGGCTAGACCTTGGTAAGAGCCCATCTCTCAGCTTTTGATGCCACAGTCAGCCATTATGCCAAAGCCTCTCCTCTGTTTCCATCTCTTCCCACTATTTTCTGTGTCATTTTGGGTAAGTCTCTTTACCTCTCTGAAACTGTGCCTCTGAAAGAAGACATTTTAAACTGGGTGGTCTTTATTATTTTCATCCAGCTCTTCATGTTTAAATTGTATTAGTCACTAGAATGAATAAAATACCCAGTAGTTACAATAGTTATGGAGACACGCACGATTCCAGTATCACATAAATGTGACCATATGATATGCGAGACTGGACCAAGACTGAGAGCAAAACATGGTCCAGTGGACTCAACCTAATATATTAGTTACTTTTCTCTCATTGCTAAGACAAAATACCCAACACATGGTGCTCCAAGGTAAGAGTGGTACGTGGCAGATTGGCAGCAGTTCATGGAGCTGGAAGACAGCAAAACCAGCAAAAGCAAAAAGGAGGAGACACACCTATTTCTGTCCTTTATATTATTTCCAATCTACCAGGATTATGGCAGAGCCAGTCCAGTCTGTGGACTGATCCAGCAATCACCCTCCCTTAATCACAGCACCCTTAATTCCAGCACAGCACACTCTAGATTCGGCCACCTTTAAAAAAGTTCTAAGATCACATGAGGCTAGTATGGGGGCTTCTAGACACCCAACGGTAACACCTGATATTACCAGGGGGCACATGCTTGAGTCCTATACTATTTCTGTGTTGACTGTTGATACTCAGAAGAGAAGATAGCTAATGTGTCTGGTGATATGATGGCCAGGAGTAATGCTTGAAATTCGTTGGGAAAGGGAATGCTCTATGGAATTCATAAACTGATAAGTGTGGGTGAAGAGGCTTAGATTTAGCACCAGATTCTAGCGATGATCTAAGATAACATCCTCACCTTGGCCCTGATTCTCTCCTATTGCCTTACAATCCCAGCTTCTTGCCCTACCTACCTCAAGTCTCTTGGTAAGGGATGCTGCCTCTGTGTTACTGCCCAGGTTCTTAACCCCAGGGTCTCTGACCTATAAGTTTTGGAGACTTTGGGCCTATTTCCAAATGCTACTTTGTGCCTGAGTTGATTCTTCTCTCCTTCAAGATGATTCTGGAATCTTCCTCCTTCATATTTTGTGATCACCACCTCTGTAAAACTAGAACTCCCTCCCAGTCAGGTCATCCAAAGGACTCCTGTCCTTGTTGTCTACCCTACCCTGCTGCACTAGGGTGCTCAGGAAAGTCAGTTTGTCCCTGCGTGTTACCCACAGTCCTAGGCCTTGTCAAGATGTGTGAGTTGGATCCAGTCTCATCCTAGGAAGAAGAAAAAGAGAGATAGAGTTAAGGAGAAAAAAGATCAAGATAAAGAAAACATGAAGATGAGGAATGAATGGGCCAAAACTACCTCGGGGACAGGCTGGGGATATAGCTTAGTGGCACAAACACCTACCAAGCACAAGGTTCTATGTTTGATTTCTGGTATAAAAACAAATCTCCAGGGAATTTATATAAAACTTGCCTATCTGAGCTAATGCTTTGGAATTTAACTACCCTTCTAATATAAGAGCATATACTAGTAGGGCAATCTGTTTTTAGGTTAAAAAGGGAAACTTTAGTGGCTCATATGTTTGCTACCTTCTACAGAGGTAGCTTTCTCAGTGTTCTATAGTCCAAACATGTGGCTTTCACACATTCACATCTTGGAGCTCCTGCTATTTGGTGCAGAGAGAAGACACGATGGTATTTGTAGGTTATGATGGGTACACATCTGTGCGAACCTCTGTAATTATATCTTTTTATTTTTCAGGTCTTTTGGAGACAGGGTTTCACTATGCATTTCAGGGCAGCCTTAAACTCATTTTGTAGCCAATATTGGCTTTGGACTCACGGTGATCTTCCAGTCTCAGCCTCTGAAATGTTGAGATTATAGGCCTGTGTCACCATACCCAGCCTTCCAATTATAACTTTAAGAAATACTTCTACTTCAATTGCATTGTTCTCTTGCTTAGGTTAGCTGTAAATCTTAGCTTTCTGTTTTTATAATCTCTTCATCATTTTCATTTACTCTTTCTAATGTGTTTTAGGAGAGCTGCTCATCTCTGTCACAAAAAAAGTAAATTTTCTGCAATGTTAATTCCGTGTGGATCACAGCACTACCACTACAGTTCTCGTTTAGTTGCCCTCCTTCCATCTTGCCCAATGCAGGGATCTCTGTATGCCTCACTGCTGCCCAAGACCAGAAATTGTTAGGAAGCTTAAAGAATCAAAATATTATCACTTTAGTCTGTGATAAAAAGATTATCTGTTAGTGAAGTAGCTGGCTAGAGAGAAAACCTAGCCAATTTGGAATTGGCTTCTATCTATGCCATTAGCTATGTGGGATCTTGAAAGAAAGATTATTGTCTAAGCTTGTATGAGCTTCATCTCTTTTATCCCTAAAACTAGAGTTACTAAAGTCACCTGGGTTCTAAGGATTAGAAATGTGTTAGGTGCCTGTGATAGAGAAACATTTCCATGCACAGTAATCATCCCCAGGGAGCTCTGGGACCAGTAAGGCTAACTTCCATATGGCCAGGCCTTCTTAACTGACAGTTCATATAACCAATGGGATGTAGCCTATTTCCTGGAGTTTCTGGAATGATCTGTAAGGGAAAAATGATTGACAGCTCCCAGGTTACTGGGAATAGCTACTGGTACCCCCCAAACCAACACAGTTGCCAGTAGATTACTGATTAGAAATTCTCAAATATTTGTTTTCTTCCTTTTAGAGAAGGCTTTTTACTCTGGAACTTGCTCTGCCTGTCTCCCCAGCAGGTCTGGTGGGGCCAAGGCCAAGCCTGATGGCCAGTGGAGTAAGGCTCCACTGCCCATGCCCATCTTTGGATTCCTTCAGCTAACAGGATGCACTGGGTGAAGTCTTCTCATCGATTGAGTCAAGAGCCTGTAACTTTCCCCAGCACTATGTCTAGGAACTAGATACAATGGTGAACCCCTTCTTTTAGGGCAGGAACACCATCTTCATGGTGTAGCAGAGCCCAGGCAAATGCTTCCCAACCAGGCTACTACTACTGCAGACAGCCCACACACCATTCATCTGATTTTTACATGGTTCTATTTGACACTAGTTACTGGAAGAAAGAAGAGGTTGTTAAATTAAAATTTTCATCACTTGTGCCTGATTTTGAGGGGTTTCTATTGAGCTTTGCAATTCTTTTCAAATGAACTTCAAAGCTATAGCATGCAAGGTGTTGCCACTTACTGTTTTTAAGCCCCAGTTGGGCAGTAGATGTTACAGGGTCAGGGTGAAGGGCAAAAGAGCTGCCCATATGGTACTTACTGTAGTCCAGGCTACATGGTTCAACTCTACAGCTGCTGAGAAACAAGCAATGAATCCATTTCACCAAATGACTCACACCGGGTTGAGGGACATTTGGAGAGTGCAGGGTGGAGGCTGCAGTAGGTGGCCTGGCCCTCCCTGAATCTCTGGTGGCTGGAGAAAGGAGGATAGCCCTTTTGTCCCCCAGAATGACTCCTGCCCTTTCCAGCTGTGACCTTCCACATGACTTCCCTCCCTTTCACCCCATGTCCAGTCTCTGTGTTTACTCCCTTACTAGAATTGCCAAAAAGCCAGATGCATTCCAGGGGACTGGGTCTGCCTACTCCAGAGAGCACATTCAGAGGCTCAGCAGCTTACAGGCCATTTGAAAGGCACCTCTGCTGACAGGAAGGAACATATTCTCTGTGTTGGCAAAAGCCACCCCACAAACCCCCAACCAACTGGCACAGTCCCCAGTTTTGATCAGCAACAACAAAACTCTAAGCCCTGCCAGGAGAAATAGCTTTGAATTAAAACAAAGCTAATCAGAATATGGATCACAAAAAGCCGCCAGGTATTTGATGTGTTGAGAGGAAAACATACCCACCCCACTGAGGAGCTGCCCAAGGTCATTCATTCCTGGTTAGTAGCTCTCAGAGACAGTATCAAGTCTTTTTTTTTTTTAAAACACAAGTAGTCCCAACTGCTCTCCCCACCTACTCATGATGGTTTTTGAATCTCACATCTTGGAATTCTGCATGAAAGCTGTTCCTGGATTGTTATGTTAAGGAGTTTCTATTCCTTCTTTGGATTTCACAGCCCGGGCTTGAGGTATGGAGCAGAGACATGGTGGGGAAGCAATGCATAAGGGGACAGGCTCAGACCAGCTCCCAGGCCAAAGCTCTCTTCTAGACCTTCAAGGCCATCTGGAGTTGGCCATTAGATAAGGGGGATCGCACAAGGCCTGCCTGATTCCAGCAGAGCCTTGGGGAAAACCTTCTAACATTTCTGCACCTCACATTTTGCACCTAGAAAATGAAATGTAATGATATTACTTACCTTCTAAGGCGGATGTTACAAACATAAGGTTCCTGGCAATATTCTTTACTTCAAAAGCATCTAATGTCTCCCAACTGCCTAGGGGAACCATCAACTCCAAATTACCAAGCACAGAATTTAAGACAGGAATTACTCATTGCATGTTATACTCCTAGTACTCTTCTCCATGCTGCACTCAGAGTTTTGATGACAACAGCGATCTCTCATTCACGGTCCTTAGTGGTTCTCTGATTTCATCCAGGAAGTGCTGGGCATACTGAGCCCAGAATTTCTCAGATATAGACATAAATGAGGAGCTGTATGCTGAATACTAAGCAGACATAAATAATCGCTGTGTGCCTGCTACATGGTGTGTTCAGTGCATCACCCCGTCAACTCATTCAGTCTTCACAATAATCCTACGATACATAGATACGACTGCATTTGTCACTCAATACTCTGAATGGGAAGCCTGAGGTGCAGAGACATTAAGCAATTCATTTAAGTTCATGTAGGTTTCAAATGAAAGAGATAGAGGGGCCAGCCAGATAGCTCAGCGCATTAAAGTGACTGCAGGGACCAGGGTTCGATCCATGGCATGCCGCACTGCCCTCCACCCCCCACATGCCCAGACAGTATGCTGAAATGGTGATTGAGACTGAGTGTGGTGGCATGTGCCTGTAATCTCAGCTCTTGGGGGGCTGAAAACAGGAGGATCACTAGGAGTCTGATCTGTGTAGTGAGACACAGGATCCCTGCAGACCCTATACTAAATGCACAAACACACACAAAAAGAAAGTAAAAGTTAGAATTTGAAGAGTGTCATGGTGGCACATGCATGTAAACTGCAGGAGGCTGAAGAAAGATCCCAAGTTCAAATTCAGCCTAGGCTATAAAGCAAGACCTATCTTAAAAAAAAAAAAAAAAAAAAATTAGGCCTGGGGATGTAGCTCATTGGTAGAGAGTCTGTATGAGGCCTGAGTTCAATTTCTAGTACCACAAAAGAAATGAAATAAAATAATGGAGAAATAAAATAAGAGATGAAGAAAAAAAACATACTGCTGGCACAGTAACACATACAGCACTAAGGAGGATCACAAGTTGAAACCTAGCCCAAGTAAGTCATTTAGTGAGGCCCTGTACAGAGGTTCACTCTCCAAATACCACACACAGACAAAAACAAAGCAACACAAAACAAAACAACATAACCTACTGGAACTTGAATTCTGGTTGTCCATCTGGAAAAGCCATGATATTAGCCACCCACTGTAGCAAATCCTGGTCAGATTAGATGAAACTAGATAGCAGATAACTTCACAAATTAGCAAAGCAAGTTCTGGGTAGCTATTTTCATAGGTCATGTTCTCTCACTAAAGTGTGGAAGAGACACGTGGGTGGCCCTTGTGACTGGCAAGAGGGGCCGGGATGTAGAAAAACAGGCAAAATAGCATGAAGTGGTCAGCAACCTCACTTGGAGGCGGAGGTGTTGGTAAATGATAACAGGTGGGTGGGGGTGTGTAACGGTGGAGCATAGCAAGGCTTGACTACTAGAAATTGCCGGTATGCAGGGGGTGGATGCTGCCATGGCTTATTTCAAGGTGCCAGCCTATCTTCTCAAAAGGGGAAGCTGGGAACGTTGCTGGTTGGCTCTGATGTAGCTACACCAGTAGCAAGGAGGGCGATTCCCAGTGTATTCTAGACCCCGACTCAGTTTGATAGTAGGTTAACAGGCAATTAGTACACAGAGATGGGGAGCTGGGAGGGGCCTTCAGCCGGCCCAAGTCCAGTGCTTCCAGGCAGCACCCTTCCTTGGCAAGATGCCATGCGCTGGGTCCTCCAAAGCAATTTCATTACTGTTTTCCTTTGCTCTATGAGTTTAAGTTACAGCATCTTATTTAAACATTAGTGGGACTTTTTCTTTTACCTATGCCTCAGGCGGGCCATGGGGACAGATGGCTTGCCTGTACTTTCCAAGAGCTTCTGTTTTTCAACAAAGCTGCTTTACCTGGCTAAGCTTTAAAAAGAAATAAAGAATTGAGTAGGTTGTTTCTTTACCTCCTCAGCCACTCTTGGTAACTTCTAAAGCTCAGCTCTTATCCACTCTCATGGGCACCGGGGCCGCACAATACAGACAAGCATGAAGGGCTGATTAGCTGTGGACTGCAGCTGGGAGAGACCCTCAGCCCCCCCCACCCTATGGCATAGATTAAATATCTGATCTCCTCCACCCTTGCTGGGAATGCATCCTCCTGAACCTGGGAAGTCTCCAATCCCTCAGGTACACTGTTGGGACAGGCCAGACTGCCCTGAGGTCCCTAGTGTCACCACAGTACATGAAACTATTAAGTACAGAATGGCAAGGGGCCTTAGAAAGCTCTTCTCAACATCCTTAAATTCCAAAGGCCAGGTGAGGTATATCGTTAGTTCAGGTTTTTCATTATGGTCCACTACTTCCTCTTGCCTGGTGTTGATTCCCAGGGCACATCTGTACCAAGCAGAGGCTATTCCCTTTATAGGTATCCATCCCAAAGAGTTAAAGATGTCATTCTGCAGTGATACACCACACACCTATATGTATAGCATCACAAGTCCTGCACACAGCCTGTCTGCCCATCAATGGATGAATGGATAAAGAAAAGGTGGCACCTGCACAATGGAGTGCTGTTCTTCATAGAAAAAGCCAAACTTGAGTGGCCTATAGGATCAAGGATGCACCGTGAGGCCACCATGCTAAGTGAAGTAACTCAGAAACGCAAGTACAAATACCACATGGTTTCACATGTATGAAATACGTGTGAAATATTTCATACGTGTGAATATTTCATACGTATGAAATACCCAAGATACACACGCAGAGCAAAACATAAGATCGATGATATATTTTCCAAATTGAAATGGGATCAAGAGATGGAGGGAGATGGGGAGGGAAAAGGAATGAAGATGCATTTTGTATATGGACCAACTCCACACAAAGAATGCAAACATTATGTAGTGCGAACATTGGGGGAGGGGTGGGGGAGAAAGAGGGAAATGAGAAAAGGGAAGAAAGAGACAGAAGAACTGGGTAGGACATACTCATGTCAACTATGGCTACATGCCAGAGAGAAATGCTCTCAAATTCCTACGACAACCCCGGCAATCACACCCAGCAAAGAATCACCTTGAGAAGTTCTGATTTGTACATACAATAACATTTTCCAAAAATTAAAGACATGCCATTCTTATTCCAAGAAAAAAATCAAACCCACAAATCATATTTTTATTAGCTGTGCAATGCCACCTTCCATTCATGTCTTATGTTTTAATTAAATTTTATGAACTACCAGTACAAATCAATGCAGTACTCTTCCTTATACCAACAGCTTGAATGCTCTTGAAGCTTTCAAACAATGAGTTTACTGTAGGCAAACAGAAGGAAAGGAATCAGAGAGATAATTAGCTCATGCAGCTGGTGCTGGCTAATAAATAAATTATCCTCACATGGATGTAGAAACCACTCAAGGTTAACTGTACTTATTTAAAAAACACCCTTTGAAACTCTAATAAAATGCAATTTTCAGAAGCATCTTGGTGATTGAGTTGAACTGCTTAATTTTAAAAATAATTAGATTACTTCCACCTCATCTGGGGTGAGGGAACATGTAGTAAAAACTTCCATCTTGCTGGACTCTGGCAGACAGGTTGAGTTTTTTTTTTTTTTTTTTTTTTTTTCCCTCCTGCTTTTCTTCTTATGGAAGCCAGAAGCCAGGAAGAGCACCCTGCTTTGAAAAAGAGATTGTTTGGTTCATAACTTTGGTTTATTTCAACAGGCAAGAAAGTGACTTTTACATATGTCAGGCTCTCATAGTCAGAATGCAGTTCCCGTCTGGATGAGGTGACGGGGTCCTTTCCTCCTGTGTTCAGTTGCGTGTCCTCCTGCACCCTCTTCAGATGAAGTATCTACACAGCCCTTGCGCAGTGGCCCTGGCCAGGCCTTCCCTCATCTCAAAGGCTGGACTGTCAGTGCCAGACACTATGCACGTTTGGCGAGGCCTCAGATGTAGTATCAATCCAATGTTCTGAACTGAAAGTTCCCACAATGCACTAAAAATAGCTTCTTAAAAAACATAAACATGTATAAGATAACTTGTGCACTCTTAGTAAGGACTGCAAATCTGTAATTAAATAAGCAGGGTATAACACACAAGCGAAAAGAAAGTTCATCTTTATAAACAAATGGAGAGGGTTAAAAAGATGATAAAAAGATAAGCAGATTATTTTTGGTTAATCTTGGGCAAAAATGACACAGGATTTGTGGTTATTGGTCCATCTAGCCCACCTGACTTTGCCTGCCGTCCTCATGAGGCTCGTGAGTGTCCACATTTGACTCGGTTTCCCCTGCTGCCTTCTGAGACATTAGCATTTCTACAACTAGTGCACCGCTGATAGAGCCATTCATATAAGGAGAAACGTGCTTGCCTTTCATTCTACTGAACTTCTGACAAAGCTGGTCCTAATTCATGAATATTGCAATAAGCACAGAAAACAACAGATCGTGTTTTGTTGTAAACACAATCAAAACTCCACGCCACCGGGCTTGCCATCCCTAATCATTCCGCCTTTGTCCGGCTCTTCTCTGGTGCATCTGGGCTATGTTTGCAGGCACGGCCGAGATTTTAATTCCTCTTGCATAAAGCCAAATAGAGAGGAACTGAAGGCTCTCTCCTGTCTTCTCTTACTAATCAGTCAGATTCTTTTTGCGCCCTTTATGGCAGTCTTTTCCTTGTTGCAGCCATTATTTTGGTAATTGCAAAAGGAAGACAAAATGTCGCTCCAGATCCATCCCCCAGGAGCTCATGTCTTTTTGCTGCTTGTCTTCTGTTTCTGTTTGCGCAGGTGAGCTTCTATTTCATGCCGGAAGACCAGCATCCCCAGCTGCCCATGGGATGCCTCGTTCATAGCCTTGGACTGCATGCACATTTTGTACTGCTCGGGAGTCAGCTCGTCCACACAGCGCTTCTCATGCCAGAGGTGAAAGAGCCCCCGGACTGGCGTCCGCACCACGATGAGGTTGCTATGGAGATACTTCCGGTACAGGTGCACGTCCTCTCCGCCCCAGCCTTTGATATCCAAATCAAACCCACCTGTTGGGAGACAATGCAGCGTTTAATATCGTATATGGGATATCCTCATCTATCTTGACCCCCCTGCACTCCACGGCACAGAACTTTCCATGAAGAGCCATTTAGAAGTGCTGTACCGCTCCTTGGGGCTACCAGGGTGGCCCACCAGCTGGAGAGACCCTGGAAATGCCCCACGGAGGTGACTTTTCCACAGATAGCGCAGACGTCTGGGGATGACAAGACCTTGTAAAGTCTAAGTATTTGTTGGAGCAGGACACACGGCCTGACCTGGAGCTAAAGCTTCAGCCGCGTCCCTGCTGGTGGACCTGAAGCCTCCCAGTGCAAGTTCTTCAGTTTCTGCTGGATGTGGCTCACTCCTGCCACTGCAAGCAGAATACACAGGGGCCTCCAGGGTGTAGGAATGGAAGGAAATGGAAGGGGCTTTCACGATGGAAAAATCATGTCCCCAAAGAACTTTGCTTTTCACAGATTACGGCGGCCCTGAGACGCTGCATGATGATGATGAGGTGGGTTACTTGAAGGGGTAGACTCGTCGGTCCTGACATCATAAGCAAAGAAACCAGAGTAGTGAAGTCTGTTGTGGTCCGCTGGGGCCTCACCTTTGTAAACAGACGTCCTCCTCTGACCTACGCTACCAGGTCCCCTACAGAACCGGTGGGGACCCGCCTTCTTGTCGTCATCACTTTCTCTCCCGGGAGATGTATCCACCTCTTGCAAAGTGATTCTCAACACCTTCCCTCAGTTGCTCTCCCTTGGCCCCTTTACTCCATGAACACCACACACACACACACACACACACACACACACACACACACTGCTCTGATCCAGGAAGTGTCTAGCCAGAACTAGAAAGGGGGCTGAGGCACCAGAAAACACAACCAACCAATCAACCCTTGGCTGAGTTAGGGGGCAGTCAAGTTTAAGGGGCTAATTGAGTCAGAAGGCCAGAATTTATATCTTAGCTGTTTTTGGAAGCTTCTACTTCTCCTCCTTTTAGTGTTTTCAACCCATAAGTAAAATAACTATTGTAATCAAATAAAGTAGTATTGTAAGGACCAAAGCTTGGATAATTGTAGGTGATTTATCTCTGTTACTGTTATATATATATATACTACTAAACACAAGGTGCACGAGCAGGGCACTTGCTAATAAGTACAAGACTGCAGAGAATGGGGGCTACCAGGGCACAGAGCTCACTCAAGGTCACAGCAGCTGCTGCCTCCCGAGGAAGGGCACCTTTTGGAGCAAAGTGCCATTCATCTTTAGAAGAATCCAATATGATGAACATGTCAGAATGAGTCCAAATCTGATAAGCACATGTATTTTCACAGAAGCATCTCTTTACAATGAGCCAGGAAACAGTTTCTTGAATGGAAATCTTTGGAAATGTTTTACAATATCATTTTGGGAAATGTGAGTGGACATAGTAATTTAGGAATATTTATTACCGATGGAGGCATTAGGAACAGCTGTGGTCAGCTGGTGGCTGTCCTTAGAGTGGCCATGACTAAGGGACCAGCACCCTGTGGCTTGGTACTTCTTACAGGACTTAACCCAAAGGTTGTTTGATTACCTCTATCCTCTCTCTCCTCTCACATTTTCTTCCTTCCTTCCCTTTCTTTTCTTCTTCCTCTTAGTGATCTGCGTGTCTCAGCTTCCTAGTATCCAGGACTATAGGTACAGTACATACCAGAATGCCCTATCTTTTTCCTCTTTTCTCCCCTCTCCTCCCCTCCCCTGCCCTCTTCTCTATTCCCCTCCACTCCTCTCTTCTCCTCCATTATTCCCCTTTTCTCTCCTCACTCTGTCCCAGAGCCTCACCCCTGCTAAGCAAGGGCTCTACTACTGAGCCACACCCCAAACCCTTCTTTTGAACCTATAGCCCATGACATTATTGAAGAAAACAAACCCAAGGCTGCTCCTACTTACCAACTTTAGAACAAGAAGTTTAGAAACTTCTTGGCCTTGGGCCTGAGGGAGTGGGGATGGTAAGAGACTAGGAAAGAACATGATGGACCTTCTGGGGAACTTGAGGAGGGGACACTCCCTTGCCTTGCAGACAGGGCCTGCTGGCCACTCAAAGTGCAGGCCAAGATTCCCCACTAGTTATTCTCACCCTCATGGTGTTGAATCTCATTCTATTCTCTTCACAGGTGCACACATAAACACTGCTAAGCAGAGGTGGTGAGGCATTTCCAAGGTCCTATGTCCTTATCCTGTATTGTCCTCTAGCTCTGAGAGCCCTCATGGGTTTCACTGAAACCCGCCTTTCTGTGCTGTGCTCTGGAAACCCGTGTGTGTATGTGTGTGTGTGTGTGTGCGCGTGCGCACGTGCGTGTACACAAATGCATGTATTCAGATAGCAGCTGCACACTCAGACTGGGCTTGGTGACATCTAGAACTTCCCCCACATGCTCAGAGACTCAGGCTGTCTGCACAGGGCCCTCCACCCAGGACCCACGCCGGAGTAGGTGGCACCCAAGAACCAGCCTCAAAGCTGTATAGCAAGGCAGAGTGATGCCTGAGGTGAGCAAAGGGTGCTGGGGGACATCCCCGGGGCCCAAGTGCTGCCGGCTCCCAAGGCCCCTCTTTTCTAGGATCAGGGACACATTTTTAAAGGAAATGGCAGCAGCTTGGCCCTCAACTCCTAGGAAGCCCACTGGGCTCCCTCAAGGGCTGTATGCGGAATGGCCTCCAGGTGGCAGTAGAGATGCAGTTGTGCTCACCTATGTTGATGAAGTCTGAGCGATACTGGCACGTCATCCCAAATCCGAAGTCTCTCCAAAATCCAGTTTCCTTCTTTATGACCTGCGAAGAAAGCATGGCCAGACTGGGTGCATAAAACCGAGCATTCACATTGTCAGATGAACAGCGTGACTCATGGAGTCCGGCCCGGTCCTCCTCCACAGCCACAAGCCTGGGTGGGAGCAGAGGCGTCAAGGTCCTCACAGATAAGAACACAGGATCCTCACCAGTGGCCAGGTGGGACCCTATGGGCACTGCTTGGCACTTCTTGCTGGAATGTTTCTAGGGTGTAGGCATGAAAAGCCTTCTTCCTCTCGATCAGAAACAAACCAGGAGAGCAAGTTTCTGAGCAGTGCCACGGAAAACCCACCTACGTGTCTGGCACCACACCAGTGCCCAGCAGAAGTCTCGGCTCAGACCCCTCGCACAGGCCTCAGGAGGGAGCCAGCGTGGGGCTCAAGAAGTTGAGAAACAGGATGGAGAACTGCTTAAATTCAGCTCCCTGGCACAGCCCAATAGGACTCCCCTGGGGAATAAAATGAAATCCCCAGAGACTGCAGTCTCCGACTCTGCTACTTTTGGTCTGAGGAGGGAAAAGCCGCCCAGGGGCCAGGTTCTGAAGAAAGTCTCCACCCATTCATTCTGACTTTATTTTGGAACCCAGCTGCTATGGAAATCCCGCACAGAGGTGCCAGCCTGCAGGGTGGCTGAGAGGCCATCCAAGCAGTAATTGTCTACTCAGGGGGGATGGTGGGGAGCAAGACCTGGCTCAGTTTGGTCTCTTGCTTTGCAAGTAAATTTCCAATCAGTTTTGCTGAGGTGACAAAACATCGTGAAAGTAATATATATATATATATATGTTTTTGGCAGAGTTGATTCTGAGAATGGTTTTGAAATCGTGATAGTTATTTTTGTGATTTGCTCTTGTAGTCTGTATAGGCGCCTATCGAGAGGGAAGCTGCCTTCCCCGGAATAGAGCTCTGCTGGCCACCACACCAGCCCCAGACAGTGCACAAGGGGAGAGGGAGGAGCAGCAGCCTTGTCCCAGCATGACCACGGGCTGGCTTTTCATCTCAAGCAGGTCCCAACCTGTCTTCAAGCCTAGATTTTCTTTACTGTGAGATGAAGGCTTGAGCAAGTCACCCCTCAGGATGGTTCTGCCTTAAGCATACCAGCCCCACATCACTGCCACGCCATCTTCTGGAAGCTTTGACGTGGAGGAAGTCATGTTTGATGAACAGCTTGCAGAAGTGCTGAGGACTCTTAACAATTCTTTTACTCAAGAACCTATAAGACAACTTTATTTTTGCTGTTACCTACAGGTAAAAATTAATCTGCACCAAGACCACCTAAAGAAAACCTGGACCAGTGAAGTTTGTGGGTAAAAATCCCCCCCCCCCAGTCATGTTCTTCAAAGCCACTGCAGCCCGATGGCTCTCCTCCACCTCCTACATGATGAGAACATTTCATTAGTGTCAGCTGGAAGGGTTCTGCCAGGCAGAGAAGTCTGGAAAAATATACAGCAGGTCATGTTTTAAAAATGGATTTTGTTCCATCTCTGTCATCCCAGGTACACAATTTCTATGGTGGCTAAAAGCTTCATATCCCCATGTGGCCAGGATGCAGAGAAGTTCTCTAAGCTTCTGGATAAAAAGAGATTTAGGGAGAAGTCCAACACCCAGACTCCAGCTATTTGGCTGAGGAACACATGGAACTTAAAGCTCCACACAGGAAAGGCGGCTGGCCGGGGTGTGGGAGGGAGAATCAGCGTGCTCCCAGGACTCTAAGTCTACATGATGCCTGACAAGGCTGAACAAGCTAAAGGGTGACCCTCACCTGAGGACAACGTGAGTGACAAACTGATTTATGACTGGGGAGAGAGCTATAGAAACAGGTATTAAAGTTGGCATTCAAGTTGGCAAGTTGCAAAAAGCTACTATGTAAAGGGCTCACTGAAATACAGCCCTTTGTGGAAGCCAATTTGGTTGTGCCCACAGCATGTAATTTCAGGGCAAGGAAGAGTTTGTGTAGCAGAGGTTCCACCACCACAGCTGGCCATGCCCGACTGGAGTAGTGTGCTGCCCAGGGCAGCGAGTGGTCCCACGCTCTCATCTAGTACTGTCACGGTCCATGAAAAGCCTTATAATGGTTTTTAGGTACAAGACATATAAAATCCTCCAGCCCTCCTCAGCTTGGCCCCGCCTGCCTCGCCTCACTCCCTCCTCCTCTCCTCCCTGTTACACACAGCCCTGTTCCCACCCCACTCCCAAACTCCCTAGGCTCACGGACATTCATGACAGCACCCCTACATTTCCCCACCTGGTCACCTTTCCTCTGCTGCTTAGCGTAGCTGGTAGTTGTCCTGATCCCTCTCACCAGTGTCAGTGCACCTCCCGGCCACAGGCCCGTCTCCCCCTATCAGCCTGGCCTGTCTTCTCCGTAATGCTTTCGGAAGTGACACTGCTGATGGGTGAGTTTCTCTGCTGGTGGGTGGTCTCCAGCCGCCACGAGTGAACGTAGAAGTTCAGTCTTCATCCCACTGGCTGCTGTATCTCTAGCCTTTGGACACTGTCCGGCCCACAGCCAGCAATGCACAGACACTTCCTCCCTAAAGTAAGGGGGACTAGTGCTGGGCACAAGGGGTTCCCACCCAAAGAAACAGACACACTGCGAGGAGGAGACACTATCAGCAAGCAATTCAGGAAAGGATAGGATGCTCAATGGCATCAGAACTATGGCTCTAAACCAATAGGCAAAACTGTTTTCACTTTCCTGGGGCCTAAGCTGAAGGGCTCCTTAGGAACTCTGCCTTGGGCCTAAGGAGCTCTGCCGTTCTATCCAAGCATAAGAATGTATTTACCATGTTGTCTACAATGTAGGAACAGAAAAATATTGAAAAATTTAAAAAAGTTTAAACTCGAAAAATATCTCTTCCTGTCCCGAATTCCACTGTCTTTAATTGCTGTCATTATTACTATTCTGCAGTATGAGGCATGAACTCAAGGGCCCTCAAACCTTGAGTTATATCTACCCTCAAAATTTGGAGGCAGGATCTCATCAGTTTCCTGGGCTGGCCTCAAACTTCCTGCCTCAGGTGCCGAGTAGCTGGGACTATGAGAGTGTGCCTCTGTGCCCAGCAGGCCATCCTCATCTCTACAATGTGTTGTAAAGGCTCCACTCTCCATGCACACCTTCCCTCCCACCTCCCACCTTGCAGGGCCCGAAGACTCCACAAAAGGATAGTGACCAAGCAGTGACCCCAGGAAGTCTTCGGGGTCCCAGCCCTGTGGGAGATCCACGTGACAGGGCTATTTTCTATCAGAACCCAAACACAAAGCACAAATGAGCATCTCTCCTGGAGCTGTGGAAGGCAGTCACCCACAGCTGCACAGGGTGCGGGCCACCACACCCAGTTTCAACTGCTCTCTCAGCGCACTTCGCAAGCACGGCCAGCACGGCGGGCCCAGGGATCGAACCTGGCTGCTGTGCTCTGCTTAAGCAGGTGCTTTATTCTACTGAGCTATTTGGCTAAGGGCCCAGGATTGGAAGAGCTCACTCTTGCTGTTACTATCTGAAAATTCTTTAATATTTTTGGAGCTGGGGTTTGCATTTTCCATTTGCTCTGGGATGTGCAAGTTACCATCAGGTCCTCCTCCATGAGTATGGGGACCATGAGTTAGCCAGCTGGGCCTGGCTTCGGGGCTGCACTGCATGTTCTTTATCAATTTGGGGCTCTGTGATCATAACATGCAGGAACCTGGGGCTGGGTGTCCTTTCCATGTGGCCTCCTGCTATCGAGGCAGAGACTTGCTCATGTTCATTCAGCCTGCTGCGGTTGAGTCCAGAGCAATCCTAAGATTGCTATGGCAATCTCAACTCCATTTCTTAAGAATTAAGTGCTGGCTGGGTGTGGTGGCGCATGCCTGTAATCCCAGCACTCAGGAGGCTGAGGCAGGAGGATTGTTGTGAGTTCGAGACCAGACTGAGCTACAAAGTGAGCTTAAGGCCAGCCTGAACTGCATAGTGAGACCCTGCCTCAAAAAGACAGAAAAAAAAAAAAAAAAAAAAGGATTAAGTACTTTGGAGCCACAGCTTTCAAAAGAGTCATTTAACAGTGGACTCAAATGCTTCTCCTTCCAGGTCTGTACTAGGCCACATTTTCCTGCATGCTTTTTTTTTGTGCCAGGACATGAATTCAAGATCTCCTCATTGAGCTACACACAAATCCCTTCTTTTATTTTGCAACAGGGTCTCACTCAGTTGCTGAGTTGCCAAGGCTGGCCTGGATCTTGTACCCTTCCTGCCTCAGCCTCACAGAGTCCTGGGATTATGTGGTGATTAGGCACCACCACACCTCGCTGTGACTGCCTTCTAGGGATGCCATGCTGGATGGGGTTCTCTCATTTCCAGTATCTAGACTCTGCCATGCTAAAGCACCTTGAAGGTAAAAGATGTGTCTGACTCTTGTCCCTCAGCACCCTCAGTCCAGGATTAGCTCCAAGATGCAGCTCTTGAGTTCCCTCCTTGGTCACTTAGCAGCTGTGGAAGTTGGAATAGTGACTGGAGCTCTCTGAGCCTCAAGTTGCTCATAGATGACCTGAAAGCCATGGTCCCTTCCATGATGTGGGATAATGCTGGAACAGAGTGGGCAGGAAATGGAAATTATTATTATTATTATTATTATTATTGTTGTTCATGAGTGATCCTTTTGGAATAAATAGACCACAAAGAAGGAGGTACTAGATGGACTATGCCCAGTAGGCAATTTGAGAAAGCTGATGTCTGGGTCCACAGCAGCATTCCATTGGAAAGAGCTTGGAGAGTGTGAGCAGGACCCAGCACAGGGTGCACTGAGTGACCATGGCAGTACCCAGCCATCAGGTTTACATGGTGGGGCCACCATGGGGCAGACAGACATGCTTGTGTCGAACACTGAGGACACTAGAATTGGTAAGGAGATGACCCTAAAGTGAAAGGACAGGGCTGGGAAGATAGCTCAGTGGCCTAAGTACCTGCCTGGCAAGCTCAAAGACCCAGGTTCGATCCCAGGTATTGCATGCCATGCCAGCCCTTAGAACTTAGACTTGAACTCTCCCCTATGCTACAAATTTAGAATCTTTTTGTCTAAAGATGAAAGCAGTAGGAGGCTCCTGCAGGGACTTAATGAAGAACTAAAAGAGTGTGACCAGAAAAGTGGCATTCCTAATGGGTACATTTATTTAAATTATAGCCATACCTTTTTCTGTAAACTGGGTCTATATTACAATACTAAGTGTCATCTCACATTTTGAAACACAAAAAATTAAGCGTTACTGTAAAATCCCATGCTGTGACTTATTACTAATGATCTGTACTCAAAGGTAAAGAAAGACATGTCTGAACACACAGAGGAATCATCAATTCAGTCTCTTCCTTGTATCCACAGCCACAATATAAAATGTAAGTGGCAATAGTCATGAGAAGTGAGAACCAGCACAGTGACAAATGAGGTCATATTCGCAGAGCTGCTGGAGAAGGCTGTCTCTTATTTACATAAGTAAGCAACCTTTATTACAGTCACGTTTTAGTTCTCCGTTCCCCTTTACCTGTGATCCTGACATATTCCTATTAGGATTTGTTAAAATGTATGCAGCATCTTTTTCAAGACGAGCCCAAATACACGCTCAGGAGGACTCCTCCCTCATTTATCTCTCTCCAGCCATTACTTTTATTTCATATCTCCTCACCACCTGCATCTTCTGTCCCCTTTATATTACTTTCTGCAGCTTGGCGTTCCCCTTTGGAGCTTCTGTCAGGCCATTTGCTTTCCCCTTCCACTCTCATCTTGATCCTCAGCAAATCTATTTCCACTTCACTAGTGTGAAGAAAGCCTGGCTTGGGGCTGAGCTCTGCCCCAGGCTGGGGTTCAATCCTAGACTACTCATGCTTCCCTGATAGCAAGAAGAGGTCAGCAAAGTCTCTCATCGATGCCTTGAAAGGAAAGGAAAGGCTTGCCTTCCCCCATGAGCACACTGATCCGTCCTCAGGCGGGAGCAAGTGCTGGAGAGAAGCTTTGTCCTGTAAGCAGCGTGCTCATCTTTTGCTTTTGGAGATTGGGGAGCTCTCAAGCTGCAGTGTTTCAGTGGATTAAATAATCACAAAAACTGAACTGTGAAAGAGCAGATTTATGTTGTCCAGATGCGTTTAGAAGTAAATGTCAAAGGATGCCAGGTAATTCAGAGCCTCTAGTGTGGCTAGATGCAAGGATTCTGAGTTGTCTCTGCACTGACCACCGAGTCAGAGTCCTGCTGAAGTGTCCCATGTCTCCAACTTTCCTGTGTGCCTTCCTCTCTTCAGAAATAAAATGGAAGGAAAGCACTTGCGGATTGCGAGATGAAAAGAACTCCATGCAAGCAAACAGAGTGTTCATGAGTTTGAGCTAGAAACATGAATCACGGCTGATGTCAAATTTAAAACCAAAGGAACACTGAAGGGTTGAAAGAACATGACTGTGCATCTGTCCTACTGTCCCCTAAAACTTCAGTGGACACTTGAAACTGTTAAGAAAGGAAATGAGATGTTTCTGTGTCCATGGGAGAGGTATGTTCATAAGCAGGTGAGAAGTGGCTTGTGGGGAACGAGAATGTGTGGTTTTTATTCCAAGGTACAGGTACAGCTATGGCACACCCACAGACACACAGAACATCTCTGAGGTTCACACTTCGTGGGGAAAGACGGCACTCCCTTTTTTGGTGTGTCACCTGGCTTCAGCCCTCCAAAACCCAAGGGAGGATGAAAAGGAGACAGGCATCTATCTGGCTGTACACTGAGACTGCAGAAGCACCCATGCTCTGGAAAAGCTCACCTCATGGGCAGGCAGAGGTTAACTGAAGGCAGAAAGCCGAGGGGCACAGGTTTTGCAACTTCTGGAAGCTTAGACACAGAGTCAGTTGCCTAAAAGAATTTTCCAGAAAGATATGAAATACATATTGACAGTGCAAACCTGTTCACTCCCCTGCTACACGGGGAAGGAGAGGCTTGGTCTTATCTGCCTTCACATCCTGCGCCTCAGCTCCTTCCTCCTCCACCTCCCCTAGCCATGTTCAGTGGGCAGAATCTGTGCTTTGTTGCAACAGGAGGCAGAGCTACTCAAGACAAAGGTGAACAGACAGCCCCTGGGGTCAGGGCCGCCTGCTGAGACTCAGCCTGGGCCAGAACCCAGCTGCAGACAAGCCAGCCGGGTCCCTGCAGGAAAGAGCACAACCCCGCATGTGGCAGGGGAAGCTCTCCTCTCTGCTGATGCTGGCAATGGTGGAGCAGCCCTGGCTTGCTGAGGTTTTAGCTACTGTCATCAACATAGTCTAGAACTATGATATGAATAATTGCAGAAGAAAGCATTCATAAGTTATAAAGAGAATTTATTTTCATAACTATTCTATTATCTTTTACTGGGCCTGATTTACAAATTAAAACTTTAGCCTAGGTTTCAGGCAGCTCTGGAGCTCAGAATAGCCTGTACAATGGGAAATTCAGTCTTGCAGGGCCACACCCAGCTGCAGTACAGAGACCCCGTTCCAGGAGGCCTCATCCTCCTGCTGCCTGTGCTGCTTCTCTGAAGATGGGTGTGGTGACAGTGTCTCTGCTTACAGAGACTCTGGAGATTGCAGGACTTTCCATTGCCTATGCAGCCTGGACCTCCAGAGAGGCAGAGAAGCCCCTCGACAACTCCTCAGACAGGCAGGTTGTCATGCCACCTCTGTGTCCACCCAGCCACAGGGACACACACCAAGGGCCAGAGACTTGATGCATGCCCTGGAGTGCGCCACCCCTTTCTAATGTCTATTTTCCACCTGACAGATGGGAACATAAGTCTCACACCTTTCTTACCTGGCAAGACTATAAAAATGTGCTCTGGCCTCAGCCATAATGCAGTAATACAAGTTCCCCCAGACCACAGAAGAAAACCATGAAGGTGTGAAATTACCCTTCTGGAAGATTCTATTTCTATTTATTTTCTGCTTTTAAATATCGCAGCACTTTTAATCAACAAGGTACTGGGAGCAAAGGCCAGAACATCTGCCAAGCTTAAAAGCTACCCAGGGAATCAGTTCACAGATTCCCACTCACCTTTCCTCATGGTCGGGCGCCCCTGGTAATGACAGGCTTGAGACAGAGCCACACAAAGGCATCTGCAGGGCAATTACTCACCAGCTGCTGTTCCAGGGGTGGGATGGCATCATGGTGGCCATAGATTATCCCGGGGTTGTACTGACTGAAAAGGACCGGATAAAACACCTTCTTCCCTGCAAACCAAGAAACAGGAAGCCACCAGAAGTGACAGATTCAATCCACTATTTCTTCATTCACATTCAGCCCTCTGCAACATCCCAAATATTTACATCTGCTTTTCTTCTTCCTTTCCCTCAACTCTAGAGTACAAGCTAGAAGTGCAGCGGTAAGTGGACGAGTCAGTCGGATTATTGAATATTCCTGCTTTCCTGGCACAGAAATGGCATGTAAGATATGGGCAGGTGGTGGCTCTGACTCTGGCATCCTCCAGCAGGGGTGGATGTGGGTCAGAGTCTGGGGCTCCCCCTCCAAGCTGGTTCCTTTGCCCCTGGCAACTGCAGGCTAAGACGGTCAGCACAGTTGCTCTTCACCAATTTACATGGAAGAAGTTCTGTATTTTAGCAATGGGCTTGGCCATGCCAGTAACTCTTAGCTGATTATCGCTCGGCTCGAGTCAAGATCATGCAAGTGATTTTCATATTGTGAGGCCCCCTGCCCTCAGCCCTCTCTCCTTTTCTCCCTCCCTTGGAAACTGCTCCCAGTACTTTCCTCCCTCTGGACCCAAATCCCTTGTCCAGCCAGGTCCACGTCCTCTCACCACACTTTCTCCTGCGCATGACCAAAAAGCAAGCAGGAGCAGGTGTATTTAGATATACAAACTTTGCATGAAGTTCCAAGATTATGGGGACTCACAAGCCTGCTGTGCAGCACACAAAGAAAAACCAAACTAGATCTCCGTCATTTCCTTTGTAAAATGGGCTCGTTCTGAACCAAGACTCAGAGTGAACTGTGCAGAAAGCGATCCCTAGATGAGAAGGAGAAGCCCCAGACCTGGCTGTGTGTTCAGCCTGCATGTGTTGAGGAACTCTGAGGTGAAGTAGATGTCCACATCACAGAAAAAGAGAAGGACATTGCTGCCTTTCCAGAAGCGAGCTCCGACATCGAGTCCCTTTCCTCTGGAAAATTCTCCATTCAGTTGGATGAAGGTGAAGTTCTTAAAGTTGGCAGCTCTAAAAGGGAAGAGGAAAGGAAGGTCAGCTCAGCCCCTTGTGTATCCAGGTTGTGGAATTCCCTGGAAGACACCCCAGCTGGGCCATCCACCCCTGCTCTTCCTTCTGCAACCCCAAGGGCACTGGGCCCACCCAGGCAGGTACTGAATGGCCCCTTCAGCAGAAACCACATGGATTAAACAGATCAAGAATGTGTAGCAAACTTCTGATCTGAATTTATTTCCTGTTTCTCTGGCAATTTCCCCATATGGAAATCTGTACTATTGTCCCTAGCAAATGATCTCAGTGAAGGAGAAAACCTGAACCAGTGAAGCCATGAGCACAGTTTGGGAAAGCTCCCATGCTTCTTCAGCACCCAAATGAGTCCCTCAGCCCAGGAGATTAAGCCACTGTGTAAGAAGTTAAAAAGGGACTCTCCTGCCATCTTCTCATTTGTATTCAAATCCAGAAACCAGACAGCATGTTCTTGATATATATCTGTCTTGATGCAGTGAAACCTGGATTTGTTCCCCACCCTTGGGTCACAAGGTAGAGCAAGGCAGGAAAAATGACCGTCTGGGAGTCAGAAGCAAAAACAGGCTCAGAGCGGGCTTGCTACAGATTAGCTCTGGGAAGTGGGAGAGCCCATTAATTTCCCTGAACCGCAGTTGCCTCATCTGCAAAGTGGGAATAATAACACCCTCCTGCTTCGCAGGGTGATTAGCTAGGTAAACAATGCCAAGAACACAAGGCACGCTCCAAGCACCAGCTACTGCAGTCATTAGCGCCGCTGAGAATTCCCAGGCTTTGCATGGTGACGCCAAGACATTTCCAAGAAAAAGCAGAACCTGCTGGAAAAGCAGCATGTCTTGAGAAAAACTGAACACGTGTGGCCGAGGGCCTGCCTTCCATCAGACTCACAGGACGGCCAGTGCCCTGCCCCCTCCTTGCCCACATTACTGCTCTTGTCACAGGGCCTTCCTCCCCCCTGCCCATACCCAACCTGCTCCAGTCCCTGGTGCCCAGCAGCTCTTTCATCTTGCTATTTTCAAAAGGCCCAGAAGCTCATTTCTATTTTTAAAAGACATATTTTAAGCAACTATCTCAGTTGCAAGATCAACGCCAATGTAGTCATCACCTTTTAACGTGCTACGCTGGACTGGCATCTGATGACTTAATAGAGAGAACCAGTTCTGCTCCCGCTCCTTTGACTTGCCATCCTCTCAGATCTGAGAAGAGGCTTGATTTCTTATCTAGCGAATCTGAGGGCCTTGACCAAGTCTGAGGCAAGACGGGCCTCTCAGATAGAGATCAAGGCAGGAAGCCTCAGGATGGGAAGCATACTCCCTGTGAGTCAGGAAGCCTACATACAGGGCCCAGAAGCTGTGCTTGGTCAGCACCAGGAGCTGGTACCTACTTCTGAGTAAGTGAATGAGTATATGACTGCTTCTAACCTTTGCTCTACCTCTCATGGTTCTTAGGACCAGTCACCTTATCCCATTGCCTCAGTTTCATTATTACAAACCCATTGGTTACAGAGCTCTGAGGTCCCTTTACAATCCACCATCTTTTTCTAAGATCCTGTGTTCATTTCAACCTGGCTCATCTCTGAGCAAGTCTCTTCTTTCAAAGCCTTAACTTAGAACCTCTTCTTTGGATACATGAGCTCAGCTCATTCCTGCTCTCAGCAGCACTGAAGCTGTGAGCTTCTGGAGCCTTTGGAGTGTCAGGTCTGGTACTAGCTCAAGAGAACTGCTTCCCTGTTTGCCAAGGCATGCTGGTGGCATAAGCCCTGAAGGTGACCTTCATAACCCAATGTCTCTACAGCCCAGCTGCTGTACATCCACACAACCCACTTCTTTTGTCCTGCGTGGTCAGCGGCTAAGGAAGCTTTCCCATGACACAGGCCTGGATTCTCATCTGCTTACCTAAGGGCACCTCCTGCCTGGTCTTGAAGGTGCTTGGCACCATCCAGAGGCTTGCCCTGCAGTACAGTGACAGGTCTCTTTCTTCAAGCTTATACCCTTTATGATGCCTTTTCCTTTGACTGGTGGGATGTCTGCTAGTTAATTTTCAGAGAAGAGAGCATAAAGAAGGAGAAAGCCCCTATTCATTTGAGTTGAATTTGACTCAGAATTCAGGTAACTCTCTTGGGAGGTTTTCCAGAATCAACTGCACATTATTTCAAACCTAAAAATATTTTATGTGAAAAGCAGCATGCAACTTGCCAAGGCAAGAGCCACATAGCTTCCTTAATATGCTACATTAAAGGAACACGGGGAATTAATTTCCCCTTTGAATAGACAACAGTTCATTTACATTGACACATCAAATATTTATGAATGCTAAATCATCCTGAATAGTTAAAAATACAAGGCAGCATGAGATACTAAGCTAACAGTGTTGAAGGTATGACAAGCCTGTGGGTGATAATCGCAAAGCAGCGGCACAGAGAAGGTTGAGAGCTCCAAGGAGAGATTAGTAATCTGGTACACATGCCTGCCTAGTACAGGAATGAGTCCATTCTGTTCTGCACAAAATTCTTCAAACCTCAGCTTGAGCAGCCGCCTAACATATGCTGTTCTCTCACCACAGCAGAGGGCTGAGGCAAAGGGCTGTGCTTGCATGACACGCACAGGAGGAAGGAGAGGGTGCTTCTCATAGAAGCCAGGGTTGGAGACGGCTGTAACTTGGAAGAATTTTATTTTCAAGAGCTCAGTCATTAGCTTCAGTGTATTGCTTCTAGACACGGAGAATTCAGAAAAATGGGCATCTGATCTTTCACAAAAGGCAACTTCCTTCCTTACTTTTCAGCTTTTCTACAAGGACGAGACCCTCCAAGCTATTTCCTTGGCACTGCCCATTCCGAATTTGGGTATCAATCCATGCTCCAGGGTGCGCACAGCCACCTCCCGTAGGACAGCTCTGGCCCAGAAAGTGGACCCCTCACTCCGAGCCCTGTTTCTCTAGAGCACACCCAGCACTCTGCCTCTGCAGCCTTGCCTGACCTCCTCATCTACCCCAAGTAACCTGGCCAGGAGGCAGTGTCCCCTGTGACTGGATCCCTGGCAGCCTAGATCCATGCGGCTCCTTTCCAAAGCTCTGACTCTTGCCAGATACTGTTTGGCCGCAGGATAGGAGTCCATGCAGTAGGCAGGCTGGGGATAGGGGCAGTACTGGTGTGGGGAGACTGTCACCTGGTCACAGGCCCCAAAGAAGACCAGAGTGCTAAATCTGCTATACATCCGTGGTTCCCCACCTGGCCAGCAGCGACTTCAGTCCATTTGTACAGGGACAGTGGACTCATTTGCCTTCCAAATTCTTCAATCTAAGGCTTCTGTAATGAAGAATCAGAACCACTCCTCCTGCCTCCTGGCCACTGGGAAGGGTGTCTGGGACTTAATTATCAAGCTCTCTGCGGAAAGGGAGTTGAGTTGGAAGCAGCTGAGGAAGACTCAGGACAACTCCACTTCTTTCCTTTTCCAGAGCAGAGAGACAAACATCCTGGGCCTGGAAGTGAGACGCCTTCCTCCTCTCAAACTCATCAGTGCCAGCTATTCTCCTGGGAAACCCAGGCTACAGCAGGAAGACTAGCAATTGGCTTCCTTAAGCAAGTCGGCCACTTATCTTTGCATTTTCATTTTTGAAACACTGCCCCAGGGGAGGGGCTGGCATTGCTAGACAAAATCGCCCCCTCTATGCAGCAAGGCCCTGAAGAGGCAATGACCCAAAACACTGACTTGCCCAACGGAATGTGGGGGGGTGGGTCCGGGATTATGCACTCCGCAGATGCAGGTCTGCAACCAGATGTGCAGAGGCTGAGGCACAGAGGCAGCTACGGGCCTTGGTCCTCTGTCACCCCTTCCCACAGTGCCAGCCAGGTGGATGTGCACGCAGCCTAAGCACCAGGGCACGGGCCCACAGAGCCTCCTGGCCGCTCAGAGTCCCTTCTCCAGAATGTGCTGTCTTCATCCACTGCTATGAAAATCACACTCATCCTTTAAGACCTCGTCATGCCCCAGCTCTCTCGGACTCACTGTAAGCTGAAGTGCCCTCTCCCAGCTCCCAGGCCTCATGTCTTGCTCCCCTGTCTTGTGTCTTGGTGGCTTCTTGGGGCTCTGCTTATGCAGAATGTATGAACTGCTCTACTGGCTCTAAAAGCTTTGAAGGCAGCCACTGTCATTCTCCCGTTTCCCATCTTTATAGATTTTGTGTAGTAAATGGCACACGTGGGGACACGGGGGTAGTTGATCAGTACTGGATGAACCAAGAGATGAATAAAATGACAACACTGGGGCTCGCTTTTGGGCCGTCCTGAAGGAGGTGTTGCCCAGGGATGCCTGTCACTTCCTAGCCAGCTACAGTTCCTGGGGAGGGGGAGCACCAGAGGAGCCTCTTTGTATGCAGACCCTCATCCCACATCTGACAGTGGCTGTACCACCAATGGATTCTGAATGACAGGCACAAAGCTTCACTTTTCTATTAAGCTTACTGGCACATTTTTAACATGCACAGTGCTCACCTTCACCCTAGGGAATTTGTTCCTGTACATGATGGACCTTAATTCTTGTTTTACCCATTCCCCTACCTTCCTTCAACTTCCCTTCCCTTCCTGAGCCTTAGCTTTGAAGAAAATGGAAAATCGAAGAGAAACAGAGAGCTGAGAAAAATAAGATAAAAACAGGGTTGAAATATTTAATTTGCTCATTCAGTGAAAGGTGATATTCAGTGACATGCTCGTCATCATGAGGTAGGAATACATGGGCTTTCACACAGTACAATAAGGGTGCTAATATTAGACAATTTCCTGCCATGAGTCTAAGAAGTCCGTTCAAAAGACTGCATGATTTGCTCATAATCATTTGTGCTTTTTTCTTCTTGAATCCTATTAGCTGGTGAAACTCCTGAATTTACCACTCAATTCCTTTTGCAATATAATAAATCTGGTGCGTGGGGACTCCTTACTTGCACGTGGCCATTTTTATAGTTTTATAATGACTTGGGGAAGCGGCTGCTTCTACTGGAGATGTAATTTCCCTAATTGACTCCCATTTCCCAGAATTGCTGGGTTAAATATGATAAAAGATCTCGCTGTCTAATATGATTTACTCTGATACAGACTTTCTCTTACAACTGCAAGAAAATTATCCTAATGTGACACTTTCAACAGTAACCTTTTATTAAGAACAAACAAAACTTTAAAAATTTGCATTGAAATTAGTATAAAATCCAATGCATCATTTAAAATTTTAATTATAGTGCTAAATATCGAAAACTATAAAATCTACTCACTGAAGACATTTGATGGCAATGAAGAATTTAAAACTAAACATGTTATCACCTAGTTTTTTGCAGTAAGTGCTTTCAACCATCCACTTAGAATTGCCTAGATTCTGAAGTTATACAGGTGGTTTTAGCAAGTCTTCAGGGAACTCTGCTCATACTTTTCCACTGGTTCTACAATGTCACATGAAAATGGGGACTGGCTCATTACGAAGGGTAAATGATGTCTCAATGCCCAGCATAGCTGGTTGTGATGCATAGTGTAGCCCACTAGAATTTGCGCCTTCCAGGCCAAATGTGCAGATTGCCCTCCATTTCACTGCAGGCGCACAATTTTCATTTTGTTTTGAGTAGGAAAATCCAGTCTGCATGGGCAGGTAACATTTCCTGATGTTGAGGAGAATGGTTTGCCATCCATCAGGCAGTTTGGGATGAAAAGTGGAGTGGGCTACATGACCAGGACACCAACCCTGTGTGTCTGCCATAGGGCAGGGAGTGAGATGAGAAGGGGCAAAGGAGGAAGGGAGGCTTCCTTTGCACTCGGCGAGCCTGCACGGTGCCTGCCCAGAGCGCAGTGGCCAGGCTGCTGGGGCAGGACGACACGCATAGATCCCAGGGGTCCCTGTGGGGATGCACAGTCCTTCAGGCATCCACAGCCTCTCCTTGCTCTGTCAGGTGTGGGTGTGCACTCCCTGGAGCTCCATTCGTGGTCTCCACCCTGAGGCACACTTTCCTGGCACACAGCTCACATGTGCAATGCTGGGGCCCTCTTCACAGGGCCTGGAGTCAGTCCCCAGCACAGTACCTCTGCGCAGTTGGTCCTGCGCAGTCTATGGATTTTCTTATTCTGTGTATTTCACATAAATGAAGTCATTATTATTGGATTTTTGTGCCTGGCTTCAGTCCTTTAGCCTGATGCTTTTGAGGATCGCTCACAAGATAATACATATCAATACTCCACTGCCTTTTATAGCTGAAAAATTTTTCACTGCATGACTATAATACATTTTGTTTATCCATTATTAGCTGATGGACATTTAGGTTGTTTAAAGCACTGTTGTGAACAATTATCTATGATTATTTATGTGAATACATATTTCATTTCCATTGGGTAAATCCTTGGAATGGGAGCTGCAAGGTCAGAGGCTGTTCCGTGGTTAGCCACTTAAAGAACTGGAAACTCCATTCCACAGTGCAGTACATGCCTCATTTTACATGCCCACCAGCAACAGACAAGGGTTCTAGTTTCTCCACATCCTCAGTGACACCTGTGACTTGGATGTTAGCTATCCCAGTGGCATGATTTACACCATGATTTGATCTGCATTTCTCTAGTGACAAATGACGGTGACCATCTCGTCAAGGTAATCATTGGGTACATGTATACCACCTCAGACTAAATGTCCATTCAGGTCTTTCGCCCATTGTTAAATTGAGTAATCTGCCTTTTTACTGTTGAATTATGAACAGTCCTTCCCTATACATAATACTAAACCCTTATTAGATCCTGATGTACAAAGATCTTCTCCCGCTAGGTAAATTATCTTTTTATTTTTACGGCTGCATGAAAGTTATTCAACTTTGAGAAAATCCAGCTTACACCTGCTTGTTCTTTAGTTGTCTGTGCCTTAGATGTCGGATCTGCAGTGCCATGCTTAATGCAGGATCATGAAGGTTCACAGTTATAGCCTTTATATCTTCTATACATCATGACTCAAATTTTCATAATTTTAATATACACATATAGGTGAAAACTTCCATTCTTCTGCACGTGGAAGTCCAGACCCATTCTTGAAGTGATTATTCACTTCTCATATACCTGATTCCACTGCTGAAAAACCATTGACTGTGTCTAAGTTTATTTCTTGACTCTCAAATTCTATTCCACTGAATAATATTTCTTACCTTATGCCCATACCACAATTTTTTGGTACCACAATTTTTAATAGCATCATTTTATAGGCAGTTTTGAAATGTGAGTGTGACCCTTCAACTTTGTTCATTCCCTCAAGATTATTTGGGCTGTTTGGGGTCCCTTACATTTCCATGTGCATTTTACAATAAGTATATAGTTATGCCAGATTGTGTTTTAATAATGATTTCCTAGAACCTCTAAATCAATTTGACGAGCACTGTGTCTAAAAAATGTGTTCCAAACCATGAATGTGTTATGTCTTTCCACTTATTTTGGCCTTTAAAAAATTCTTCAATTTTATGGTAGAGTTTTCAGTGTAAGTCTTCCACTTCTTTTGTTAAATGTAATTCTAAGTATTTTATTTTTCTTGAGGATGTTACAGTTCAATTATTTTCTTAATCTCATTTTCAGATTGTTTATTACAAGTATACTGAAATACATAGGTTTTTTTTTTTTTTTTGGTATTTAGTACAGGGTCTACAGGGTCTCACTACACAGACTAGACTCAATGATTTTCCTGTTTTCAGCCTCCCAAGAGCTGGGATTACAGGTGCATGCCACCATGCCCAGTCTCAATTGAAGACTCAACACAACCTGGGGGTGGAGCTGGTATGGTGTGCTTCAAATCCTGTTCCCTGCATCTGCCTAACCAGGTACTTTAATCCACTGAGCTATCTGGCTGCCTCCCCCACCCCATTCTTTTAAGACAAGGTCTCCCTATGCAGTTCAGGCTAGCTTTGAGTTCACTGAGGTCCAGGCTGGCCTCAAACTTGCAGTGCTCCTCTCGCCTCAGCCTCCCACGTGCTGGGATTACAGGTGTGCTCCACCACACCCAGCTGGTATACATAGATCTTACAGCTTGCAACTTTGCTCATTTCATATACTATCCCCAACTGTTTTCAGAGACTTCTTATTATGTTCTAGCCATGAGATCATGTCATCTGTGAACAGAGATAGCTTTAGCTCTTCCTTTCCAGCCTGTGTGTCTGACTGTCCTTGTTAAAACCTCCATTACAATGGTGAATACTAACGAGAACAATACCATTCGCTCTCACATCTATAGATGTTTGTGTATTATTCCTGGTCTTACTGGTTATCGTCAATCTCATTTTTATGTTGTTTATTGCAAGTATACTGAAATACATAGATTTTTTTTTGGTAGTTAGTACAGGATCTACAGGGTCTCACTACACAGATTGGACTTGTAGTGATTCTCCTATTTTCAGTCTCCCGAGAGCTGGGATTACAGGCTCATGCCGCTCACTTCTTAGAAGTGAGTTTGTATGCACATTCATACCCCTTATCAGGCTGGAGCTCTATACCTCGCATGGTCAGTGTTTCTATCATAAAATGGTGCTAGATTTTTGTCTCATGCTTTTTCTATGTATCCTGAAATGGCCATGTAGTTTTAGTTTATTGTATTAATATGATAATCAATCCTAATTGATTTTATTTTATTTTAAAGAGTGAAAACAGAAGCAAAAACAAATAGAAAAATATATGTTACAGGTTTTCAAAACAGGGACAGCTAATTAACAATGGTTGCTATATTACTTAATTGATTTTATATGTCATGCTAAACTTGCATTACCAGAATGGGCCTCAGGTGGGTGCAGAGTATAATCCTGCTTTTCATAAACAATGCAAGAGTCACTTTGGTAGGATTTTGCTGAGAATTTTTGCATTTATATTTATAGGAGATATTGATCTAAACTTTTCTTGTTTTCCGATGTCTCTGGCTGGGACCTGGAAAGCAGTTGCTGGAAGCGTGGGCCCCTTGGCTGGGAAGAGTCTGTGAAGTCCTAGTGGTCAGTTCCTTAAGCAGCTGCTAGAAACCAGCAATGGAACAACTGTGTCAGAATTCTTTTCATGGAAAACATTGTATTTCATTTTATTATTTTACTTTATTGTATGCTGTGGTTAAACCTCAGGTCTTACAAATATTAGACAAATCCTTTACTACTGAGTTGTACTCCCAGCCATCTTTGTGGAGAAGTTTTTATTAGTCATAGCTCCAGTCAGGTTTGCTATTCTTTTCTTGGAAAAGCCCTTAATTTCTCTTAACAGTATACACAAATTTGCTCCTCTATATCTAATGCCCCTCCTCTCTGCCATTATTTACAAATGTCATCTTTACACACTGTATGTTCATCAATACAGATTTATCATTATTGCTTTATGTAATAAATCATTTAAATCAGCAGAAAAATGAGTCACGACAAAAATCACTATTCTGCTATTGGAGGGAACACTCTGCTCATAATTTTCCTTAGTTCTTTAGAGGCAGTTTTTTAAATATAGCTCATTTAAAGTCTTTGATAGTAACTACTACAGCATCTGGAGACTCCTTAGGGATAGTTTCTAATGACTGCATTTTTTTTCTGTACAAGGGCCATTATTTATCTACCCGCCTCATGCATTTTGTAAAAAAGTGGATTTTTAAAATAATGTGGCAACCATGGACTTCAGAATAGCTTTCGTTCACCTGATTTACTGCTACTTATTTATTCAGTGAGCTTCCTGAAGTAATCCTGTAGCCTGTGGTCTGTGTTATCTTTGACCTCTTCGTGGTGGGACGCAGGTTTCCTCACATGGACATTCAGTGCTTCCTTGCCTGGAACCAGTGAGTCTCCAAATCTTTGGGGCATAAGCTCGGCAGGACACTTTACTTCATTCAATGCTGAATCAAGCAACTTGCAACTTCTCTTCACCTTCACTTGCTCCGCACAAGAACTTCCAGGTCAGCTCCACCCGAGACCTTTGGGCCTGGTGGGCAGTTCCTCAGCAGAAGCACATCTCTAGACAGCTGTTTGAGCATTTTTATGTCCACTATCTTAGCTACAAAGTTAAATACTTTCAATAGTTGATTTTCATAAATACTCCTCAATGTCAAACAAAAGGTCTTTTGGACTGGGAAGCCCCAAAACAGGTCAAAGAAAGACAACCTGGTGAGTGGGGGCTTCCGAGAAAGACTGGAAGTTTGGATAATGACAGTCTGGATGATGTGTTAAAGATCTGCAACCCTATTCTGCCCCTCTGGCGTCTGTTAGGCTGTGCTGCTTGCTGCGTGAGAGGCTGTTGGCTTCCAGAGCCGGTGTGTGGGGTCAGGGCGATGTGGCACAATTCCAGGCAGGTCCTTTCTTTCCTGGGTAAATGAACTCTAGATTTTTTCAAACTTTGTTTAGGTTTTTGAATTTTGAAAATGTTTTTCTTTGTGTGTGTTTTTAAACCCATGTTCTCATTGGTTTAATGTAGAAATATTACAGAGGTTTCCATGCCATCCCGTTTCTGATACCACCCTTCCTCTTTTATTTTTTATTTATTTATTTATTTTTTATTTTATTGAACTACAAATGTCAATCAGACAGTTTCAAGACACCTTAACAATATAGATTCGATAAATTAATACATTGCAAACTGTTTTCATAATGTTTTGGTATTGTACAAGGTGCATACATGATATTATATTTACAGATATTATTTTAGCAGATATCTCTTATTAGTGAATTAAGAGTGTAGCTGCTTACTTATCTTATTTTTTATACCTGAATTATATCAAAAATTCAATAATTATTTTCCTAGTGGTTGACTGTAGTACTAGAAGCCGATATAATATCCTGTCCAACCACCATTAGTGCAGATCTTGCCTCTCATAGAATTATGTAGAAGCACAGCGTTATCTATCCCAACTGTACTGTCTATACAGACACACACAACATAATTTTTTCTTTCTACACCCCTTCCTTTGTCTACACCTGTCAATGGTGGGCACTCCATTGACATTCAACTAACTTAGGTGCTTGAACTCAACACCACAATCCAACACAGTCCAGCATTCTACAACAATAGTGAGTTATTCAAAGAAATTGTCGACCATAGCCATTTACAGCTCAGGTAAATATTATGGCCTCACAATGTATACTTCATTTTTATACTTTTCTCCTGGATGGTTAAGACCTAGATAGATCAAGATGTATATACCAACACATGAACTTTATATTTCCTATGTGGTCAGTGAAGTCCTCTCAGGGTTTATCTTGTAGTCTTGTACATTATTCTGTAGATCCTTTGACTGTGTCATCCATGTGGATGAGTCACGGCCAATGCTTGACCAGTTTGCTCTCTGTGAGAGCTTGAGAGAAAGTTTTAAGGAATACATTCCATTCCATTCCATTCCATTGTGTGGTCTAAATATATCACTTTTTTAAAAAAAACAACAAACTATTTTTAGGGAAGGGTCTACAGGGTGTTCAGGGTCTCAGTACTAGATGGGACTCATAGAGATCCACCTGTTTACAGCCTTCCAAGAGCTTGGATTACAGGTGTGTGCCACCATGCCCAGTCTCAATTGCCATCTCAGTGTGCCCCAGGGGCAGGGCCGGCATGGCAAGCCTGGGAATCAAACCCCAGGCCCCTGAACCTGCTTGCAGGCACTTTAATCCACTGAGCTATTTGGCCAGCGCTAATATCACTTTTTTTTTTTTTAAAGTAACATTTTCCTCCAATTTTTATTTTGAAAAATTCTAAACCTTCAGAAAAATGATAAATGTTGTACAGAAAGTACATAGTCTTTACATGGATTCAACAAGTGTTAAAATTCTGCCATATTTGCCTTCTCTGTGTGTGTCTGTTTCCTCTCTCTGTCTCTGTCTCTCTGTCTCTCTCTGTCCTTCTCATGTGGGAGTTAGTTACAGACATTGTGACAATGTCTCCTTTGAAAGCATGTACCTGCTGAGAGTCAGGACACTCTTCTCTATGCTGTGAAACACAGCAATCATACTCAGGACGATTAGCACTGACACGACCTTTCATCTGGATGCCATGTGCAGATCCCCCCAAAACAATTCAGCTGCCACCAGGTGAGGCAGGCTGATTCAGAGCCCCTGTTTCTTAGGACCCAGTGCTCTTCACTTGATTTAAAAAGCCAAGAACAAAAAGACAAAGCTGCTCAACTTTCAGAGGAGTGTCTGTAATGTGGTTGCGTGGTAGAGAGTTGGTCTAGCATGAGTGAGGTTCTTGATTCAATTTCTAACACGGAGTGGAAAAAAGAAAATAAAAAGAATTATGTGTGTTGGAGTGGGGCATTTCTTTGAATTTTCTTCCAGGTTGTCCTAATGAAACCATCCTAGGGTATCTTTCAATCAAATTACCTCAAAGGGACATGAAACGCTGATCCACACTACTGCGAGGTAGGTTCCTGGCCACAATAACAAAACTACAGCCCTCCTGCTACCACATATTGTGCAGGGCAGTGCCTCCATCTACCACTTTGATCCCAGGCATGGTTACTGTGAAACAGGCCTCTACACGCATAGTCAGATAAACGTGAACTCACAATGTGAAAAATGTCAATTCATACCACTTTCAGTTTTTTATAAAAATTCCTATTACACAGCTACTGCCCAATGTCCACTTAGGTCAGCGCATCCCAAAGCTTGGACCATGCACTAAGGCACATCAGCGTTTCACATGGAACCAGCTGGAAATGTGAGCTCCCAGGCTTTGTGGCAGGCCCAATGCCTTCAAATGTCCAAGGGCTGAGGCCAGAACTTTCATTCTGAAAAGCATCCAGCTTACTCCAAAGCATATTTATATTTGAGAAGTGCTGCGACAGGCTTTCATCTGAGATGAAATGAAACTTGGAAAAGTCTGTGCCTAACAATCAAGGATCCAGAACTGATGTGCACCAGTGTCATGGTGGTGGGTTTTACACATTTTAATCGTAATAGTTACAAAGAATATATTACCCATCATAATGCAGGGCCTGTGCGTGCACACACATACACACAGACACACACACACTGAAATTAAAGTTTCATGAAACGTTATTTATCCTTACTATCCATGATTCATACTGATATTTTTACCCTATTCTATTTTACTTTTTAAAAGCAGTTCATAGTTCACTAAATTGATTCCATAATCCTCTAATGAACCACAAACTAGAGTTTATAAAACACGGATGTATAGCAATCAGTAACAACAGAGTCGAGAAGAAGCCAAGGGAGAATGTGTAAAACACTGTGAACTCAGGGTGAGGGAGCACTGTGACAGTGATTGAGACTGGGCAGCTCTTGGGAGGCTACAAACAGGGGAATCACTATGAGTCTGATCTAGTAGTGAGACCCTGAACACCCTGTAGACCCTTCCCTAAAATATAATTTTTTTTTTAAAAAACACTGTGAACTTGTTATTAAATATGATTCTACTTTTAGATATTCTTATCATGCATGTACTCAGCTGGATTTGGAACAGTTTAATTACAAGACTATTCTGCAAATGAGATACATTTCCTTTAGTCTGATTACTGATATTATTACCTTCAAGTAACTATTAGGATTTTATGAGGGGACCATAGAGGTGAAACACCTGATAATGTGTGAGACTGTGAGTCCTGGACCTAAACCAGTGAGGTGCTTGGGGTGACACTCTGAGGAGCAGCCTCCTAGAGCCCCAGTTATCTCACCTCTGAAATGGGGCTAACAACAGCATTTATCTTGAAAAGTTGCTTTAAATATGAAATAATCTGTGTAAATAATAATTGTCTCAGTTACTCTTCTCTCATCGCTGAGACAAATATCCAATACCCAAGATGAAGGAAGGAAAGTTTATCCAGCTGACAGTGAGGGGAGGTTTCCGGCTGGCTCCAAGGCAGAGCGGCACATGGCAGAGAGCAGGCTCTCACGGCGGAGGCAGAGAGCAGAGACCGAGTCCGTCCCCCTCCTTACATATGCAGAGTCCCTGTCCAGGTCACTCCACCCACCATCCCAGTACTGGATCAAGAATCAACCTCCAACTCCAAAAGCTGCCCCATGATTACATCAGGCTTTGGGGGGACAACTAGACACGAACCATATCAATAATAATAGCTATTATTAATCAAAATAAAATGTCATTGTATTAAATTTTACTATGTTGAAAAATGACATATAAGCTTGCATGTTACTATTTGTCCAATTTTATTAATTAACTGGCATGCTCTTCCCTCAATAAACAAACTTAAAACATTTTTTTTGTGCAAGTTGTTATGCTAAGCTCTGGAGGTAGCAAGAGGAAGGAGACAGTACCACCTACTGAGTGGTTTATAATTTAATTGCAAAGTAAGGACTATAAAAATGAATGTAAGTAACCAAATCGGGTCCTGGTACCAAATATAAGGTGTTGAAAGTGAGTATGGTCAAAGGTCAGAGGGGAAAGGACATGACCTCAGGGCCAGCTCCACGGAGGAGAAGCTATCTGGCTGAGAATTCTATTTGCTGCAACTGGATAGGCAGAAGAGTCCCACGATGGTGCTTAAGGATTCTAGCCATTTGAAAGAGTATTTCCCATAACATGTCTAACCTACCAATTAGATCCACAACAACTGTTATGTGTGATCTCAGCAATGTCCGGTTATCCTTTGATGTGTCAGAAAGGTGTGAGACCAACAGCACAGGGACCATCAGCTCTGGCTGCTCTTTGGAATCACCTGGACAGATCATTACAGAACCTCAGAAGGGTCCTCACGCCTGGCTGCGCATCTGAACCAGGAAACTAAGTCCATGCCCCAAATACTGGAGATGTTCAAAGCCAGCCAGGGCAAAGAGCATGACTCTAATCACTCGTGTGCTTAACTCCAGGCAGCGATACTGGAATGCACTCACATATCCAGCGATACATGTTCTGCCTCCCTCACACTCAGAATATTCAGGGATTGAGTCCTACTCGACGCCTTCAGATACAGTCCGTAGCTTTACATTGCTCACCAGTCTTAAAATCTTTAGTCTTTAGAATGAGGGTCACCTTCTTTTCTGTAATGAGCTAGATGGAAACTGTTTATATTTTGTGAGTCTTACAGTATTGTAATTCCGTAACTTTGAAGTTGCAGCACAAAAGTAGCCATACATATACATGTAAACAGAAACATCCTAATAAAACTTTATTTCAAACAACCAAGTGACAGACAAAATCTGACCAGTGTTTGCTATTTCTGTTTTAGAATGTTTGAACGTTGTAACCACTGTGCTGACCTTGTATCCATTAGCATAAAACTAAAAAAAGCATGGAAACATACACAGAAAACACTCTCAGTTTTGGAATCTTATCTTTCTCCTATTGTCTTGTTACATTTACCAAAGACTCAAAACCGAATGTTTTGATTATATCTAAATTCTGCAAGCCTATTCAGGCTCTTTCTGCCACTGCTACCAATTACCATGAAAGCTTCTCTTCCCTAGAAAGTACCCACCCGACTGGGTGCTCGGTTAAAGCCCTGCAGCCTTCCAGGGCAAGCCAAAGGGAACTAGGATGGTACCAATTCTGGCATCCTCACTGGAACACGATGCCATAACAGTTATTTGTTTTAGTAGAGGAAAAAAAAAAACTCCATTTATGCTGTTTTTGAATACTTCTATTCCCCATGTGACTGATGAATGAAGAACAAATATGCAACCTTGGGGCTAAATGGTCCAGTTAAATCATTTCTGTTCAACTGAATAGTTTTAATCAAGGATGCCCTCCCAGGAAATCCTGTGGTGTCCCCTTCCCATTGCCAAATACATAATGAATGAAAGGTGACAGTGTGAGCCCCTTTCCAAGAGGATGGATGTGAACACAGCTTGGCTTCTGAAGCCCTGGTGGAGACGGAGGTGGAGCCCATGACATAGCTGTGCTCGCCCTGAGCGAGGCTTGCTCTGCAGTGGCCTGAAGGCCCAAATCTGCACTGCTGAATGAGTACCTCTGGGCATGTGAGAGCTCACAGAAGCCCACACTGCCCTGTGTGTTTGTACTGTCCCAGCTGTCACCCTGCACAAAGAAGACCGGTGTCAGGCAGCTGCCTCCTTGGAAGAAACATGCCGAATTCTCCTACACTGGGCCAGCCATTAATCTCCCAGTTACTTTGGTGTTCAGGAAAACAAAGCTAAGGACTGAGTGTGTGCTTCTGCATTTGGTTATGGAGACTCCATGTTCCCACTCCCGCTGTACTCACTTGGACGTGTTCTCCAGTATTCCCTTGACTTCATTCATTTCTTCTTTCCCAAAGTAAACAACAGTGAGATGAATTCTCCCGTCTTGCTGGATGCACATCTCCCTGGAAAACAAAACACACGGTGGCCACTACTCCTGCTTCCTGTGTTCACCTCTGCAGGTGAAGCAAAAAGGAAAAAAAAAATCAAAACAAAAACTGAGGTGTGCGTGTGGGGAGGTAAAGGCAAAAGGGTTTGAAGTACTAAGTAAATTGCCAGGAAAGCAGATATTGGGATCCAAGATATTTCTGGTTCATCATCCCAGTTTCTAGAATCTGTATTTACCTTATCAGGAAAAAAAAAGAAACTTCAATATTCTGAGTTGGCAATTTACACCTCAGATGCAAGACACCATAGGTCTACCCTGCCACAGGCAGCCACCTGATGTAAGGGAAAGAGCAATGGATTCTCATTGATCCCTCAACCCCAGAAGACTACAGAGTGTGGAAGGCATAATTCCATGCTCTGGATGAAAAGGCTGAAGCCCAGAGAGAAGTCCCACGTGCTTTCCAATGGCTCTCTTTCATGCTATGAAAGTCTTAAAACCCAATGAGCTAAGGCAATGTCATTCTTCTGTTTCGATTCTGGCAACCTGTGCACTGGTCACTGCAAACATGGCCACTGCGTCCCACCCTCCCCCAGCATGCCTACTTCACTGTTGCCATCACCTTCACTGCTGCCCCACTTCTCCCTGTCCCTGGCACCTGATGTACCGTTATCCTCACAAAGCAACTGCTCAGCTCAGTCCTCTTGGGGCCAGGTCTGGCTCTGTCCAGGGCCTGACCTGTTTTCCAGGAAAGCTTGTCTGTTGCTTGCCTGGTCCTGTGTTCTCAGCAGTAGTGGTGAGATCCACTGTGAGTTTATTCTGTATACATATGTGCATATGTGTAAAGACATGTGAGTATCCTTGTGCATGTAAGCATATGTATCTGTATGTAAATGTTTATGCAGACATATGTATGCACATATAGGCCTGTTTGTGCATATAAAGGTTTTTCAACAGGAATTTTCTAGAAGCAATTAATGAAAAGATTCTACTGAGGAGATGGTTTTGTGACATTTTGATATTTTGAGGATTTCTTTTTCTTTTTTTGCTACTTCAGGCTCCCTTAAGGGTGGCCTGATGCAGCTTCTGGAGCCAGAAATCAAACCACGTCCTCTGAGTCTGACTACATTTGCCCAGGCAGTGCTTTAAACAACTGAGCTATCTGGCAAGACCCAATTTTGATATTTTGGACGTCCTTCCATTTTGTTCTTGTTGACCACTATCTTTAATTCCCACAAAACAATCCATATCAAAACTCTGTAGAAATATTAGCGCTCTCCTTGCAGAGGCCAGATTACTCAAGGCTTTATTTATAATGACATCAAAAGAAGTGACCACTGGGCTGGCGAGATAGCTCAGTGGACTAAGTGCCTGCTTAGGCAAGTGCAGGGACTGGGGTTTGATCCCTGGCACCACATGCTGCACTGTCCCTGTGCATGCTGGGTCAGCCACCTAGACTGGGCATGGTGGCCTACACTGCAACCCCAGTGCTGGGGAGGCTGAAAATAGGAGGGCATGAGTCCAAGCTGCACAGTGAGACACCTTCCCAGGGTTGTGAGGAGAATCTAAAGCAACAGATGCAATGATTTCTGGCCTTAGAAAACCTACCCAGGAAATAAAATAAGCTACAATAAAATAGTCAGGTCACGTTTTTTTTGTTTACTTTGTTGTTGCTTTGAGACAAGATTTCCTTATGCAGTTCAGGCTGCCCTTGAATTCATTCTGTAGCGCAGGCTGGCCTTGAACTCCCAGTGATGCTCCTGCCTCAGCCTCCTCTTACACAAACACTGAAAACTGCATAAGGGATGCAAGAGGCAAGGCAAGCCTCCAGGCTAGCACAGCAGGGCCCTGCAGGATGGGCAAGGTGCAGCAGGAGGAAGGGATGAGGAGGACCAGCAGGAGAGCTCTCGGGGATGCTCACACTGATGCTGTGGGAGGTGCACAGGGCTCAGCGGGGTGTGGGCGTGGTTCCGGGATTCTGTTTTAGTTGTAGACAAAGGCAAGGTTGGCCTTGAGAAAGCAGAGCAATGGAGGAGCCATGAGAAGGCCCTGGGGGTATGGGCTGGAGCACAACAATGCATGAGGAAGCCAAGAGTCCCTTCCAAGGGCTGCTTCACAGCCACAGTTCTGGCGACCAGATTGTCACCCACAAAAGTCACCCATCCACAAAAGTCTACAGAGGAAAGACCCTTTGGTACACCTGCCAGGTAAGCCCTACTGTCATCTGCCAGGCAAGAAGGAAGACACAGAGGGCCCAGCACAGGGAGACTGCACTTTATACCGTGCAACTGAAATATGAGCATCCCAGAGCTGGCACAAGGCTACCTGCTGGACCTGGAAGAAAAGTACTCGCACATTTCTGGTAACATCTTTACTGCCTCCTGCTCTGGAATTTAACATCTGTTCATAGCATTTCCTGTTTCTAAGAAATAAAACAGAATCCTAGCACTCTGGGAGCTTGAGGTAGCAGGGCTACAAGTTCAAGCCCAGCCTAGGCAGCTCAGTGACTTAGCAAAACTCTATCTCAAAATACATAAAAAATAGAAAAGGAGCTCAGGGTGTAGCTCACTATGAAAGCCCAAGGTTCAGGTCACACACACACACACACACACACACACACACACACACGGAGGGAGAGAGAGGACATGCACAGATGCAGGGAGGTAGAGATAGAAGAGAGGGAGGGAGGAAAGGAAAGAAAGAGAGAGAGAGGAGAGAGAGAGAGAAAAGGGGAGAGAGAGAGAGAACAGGAACAGGACAGGACAAATCAGAGCTATAACATGTCTTTAGATCTTATGATCAGGTGACACAGTAACTCAAGAGGGGTAAGAGGACCAGGCATTCCCATATTTCATTCATTTATTTAATAAGTATTTGTCAATAGCATACCACCTATGTGCTGGATATTACCAAGAGAACTTAACAATGAATGAGACCAGTGTGTCTACCCTCGGTAGTTCCTCCTCTACCCTTCAAGACTAAAGCTATCTACAAGGAAATGAGCAAATGTCTTCTGAGGGTAACAGCCTAGCAGTTTGCAGATGCAGTCACTGGGTCTGAATGACCTCTACACTTCTAAAATTGATCCTCATTCTCCCCCTTCCCCTGGGACAGCATGTGTGAGAAAGTATAGAGGTAGGTACGGTTGCCTAAGTATGCCTTCGCTTGGGTAATAAAAGGTTAACAAGTAAGCCACAGGGGTGAAAAGAGGAAAATTTTTTCATACAGTATGAAGACACTTGGCTTTTGGTTCTTAATTCTCTGTACCTGGATCCTGATACCTGTGCTCCTGGAGGCCACTTCCGTGCCTCTGTGAGCACAGAGACACCATGGCAGTGTTGAAAATGACACCTCTATGACCACCTCAAGGCATCTTGCTTTTAGGGCCAAAGGCTTGGGTCCCATTTCCTTTACTGAAAACAAAGTCAAAACCAAACTGAATCAGACCACCCTCTGACCAAACCCAAACAAAGAAGCAATCCTGGCCTTTCTTTCTTCTCTGGCTTCATTTCTCACCACGTGATTTCTCCCTGTCCTACTTGCTTCCATTACAATGGCATTTACCCTGAGTCCTAACCAGAGGCCAACCAATGGCACCATATCATTGAGTAAATCTCTGATCAGTCTTGGGCATTTTACAGTAGCAATGAAAATCAGACTGGTGCATGCAGCCATAAACACTGACAGCACCAGAGCTGTGTAGATCACATCACATTGCATGGACTTTTCAGGGGCTGACCACCCAGGTTTGCTTGGAGCTCCGCAGGTTTTAGTGCTAATGAGCCCAAACACTGGGAATCCCTTCATTGTAGACCAACTGAGACAAGTAGTCACCGTAACTTTTTAGTTTTCAGAGAATGGCCAACTGAAGAGTTACAATTAATCTCTGAAATAACTACAGCAACAGAAGGATAAAACAGCAAGAGGATGCAGAGCAGAATGTACTTAATTTCTGATGAGTGGGGCAAGAGGTAGCAGGAGGGGTGAGTGTTCCAGTTGAGCCCCAACAGCTAAGTGGGCTCTACACATGTTGGAAGGAGCGGAGAAACTTTTACACAGCCAAGAAATAACACATCTGGCAAGCAAGTCACATCTCTAGTCAATGCCAAGTCAATATTCTACTCAGATGTCCCAGGTATGAGAAGAAAATCTATTTGGAGTATCCCATGCAAGTGAAACAATGTATGCTATTAGCCAATTCTTCCTCAGACTCTACCTATGGTTGCTATGATGACAGGAAGAAAATTTCTTAGCCACAGAGAGACTGGAAATAAGGAAAAGGCATGTTCTTGGAGAGGGGATAGAAGATTATTGAGGGATTTTGGAAATATTTAAAAACTGTATTGTTTTTATTTCATAGGTCCTTTCCTCTTCTACTATGTCATGATCAATTAATACATCAGTCTCTTACTCCATTATCTGAAAGGTCCAATCAGTATTAAGAAATGACAGTGAATTCTGACTTTCAGCCAAACAACTAGGGTCTACTTTCTGGATTGCCCATGTCAGAACATAAAACAGGATGAATTTCCAAGTGGTCAAGCTATACTTGATTCATGTTTTTATGAAACCTATGGCTCAAATGAAAACAACATCAATTTCTAATAAGTTCCCAAAGGGAAATATTTATTAAAGTAAGGTAAATGACACAGGTTAAAGTATCTCCAATGTATTAGTCATAACACTTTCTTGGGCAACACTTGTATCTGAGTGGAGAGGCACTGGGGCTTAGGTAAGGGGGAGATCAAGAGCATGGAGGACAGAATGCTACTATATGTGTTTTGAGAAACAAAACCAGGAATTCATTGCTATCAAAATGCAACATTGGATGGTGTGAGGCTTTGCTGTTACTTATAGTAGCATAATAAAAAATTCACAGCTTATTTTAATCAGAGATTCCATAATCATGGCTCTATATTTATTTCCAGAAATTTCTAGAAACATCGTAAAGGTTCTGTTAAAAATAAAAAGAGGGAGAGGGGCTGAGGGAGATGGCTCAGTGGAATAAGCACTTCCCTGGCAAGTGCAAGGGCCTGAGTTCAATCCCTGGTTCTGCAAAGAGAGAGAGAGAGAGAGACAGACAGACAGACAGAGACAGACAGAGACAGACAGAGAGAGACAGAGACAGACAGAGAGAGACAGAGAGAGACAGAGAGAGCAAGAAAAAAATCAAGCAATTTTTTTCTCACACTACCATAAAGTGCCATAAACCCCTTGAGAAGGGTGAGAGAAGAGACAGAGGGGAAAAATACAGTAATACATTAAGCCAAAAAAAACCCCACCCAATCTAAGCAAGAACATGACAGTGTAAAAATAGTTCTCAATCCACCTAGAAGTAGTCACAATAAAAAGCAAACCAACTTGTAATACAAAAAGGTTGAAAGAAATCTTGAGAAATATTTCCCACAATATTTTTCCTAAGAGCTGAGATAAAGACTCAGAGAAAATATATAGCTTTGTTATTATGAGATTCTTCCTGGTTTAAAAAGAAAACATACAAAGAAATAACAAATGAGCATACAGCCGGCAATCTATAACATGGAAGCTGTGAGAAACTCAGGAGCCAATAAATAAAGGTAAGGATAGTTTCAAAGGAACGATAAAGTTCTCAAAAACAAAGAAGAGCAGTTAGATTTGACCCAGTGCATTCTTGGGAACAAGGAGACAGGACCTACATTTTCCAGGGGTTCTCTTCATGCACTTCCTCTATTCCTCGCTGCAGGGACAGAAACCCTGTGATCCCAAGGGAGGAAGGTTGGACAGAGGGAGCCTGTGAGGATCTGTGTGAGCCACAGTGACCTTACATGCGTGAAGAAGCTTGCTGAAGTGATGGCCACCAGCCCCTCAGGAACAAAGATGGCCTCTTGTGGCACCTCACCTGGCAGCAGCAAGAGCCAAGCTTTTTACAATGCTTTCAATGAGTACAGTAGGCTTACTTTTACTTGGTCAAATGACAATATTCAAATGCTAGCATCACAATTTTTGTAAGTCCTGGGATCGTCATTCATTCAGTGTTCACTGCTTCCTAAATAAAGGTCCATAGGGTCAATTGCTAGGAAAGAGCCCCTCTCACCCAACAATAGGCAGGCTTATCAGTGAATAGTAGGGACTGAAGTAAAGTAGACTACATTTTTCCATTTTCTCTTAGGCTGCCAGGAAGTCCCCAAATCTGGCATTTGGAAGAGTTTCAATTCTTTCCCTTAATCCTAAGTTCCAAGTGTACTTATCCTCTTTCCATTTTGTGACTGAGTCCTTTTGCATGGAATTTTATAAAAATACTTTTGTTAAATTTATGCTTTTGCAAGCACAATTTTTAAGATTTATTCATAGGGTTATCATAACAATGAGAAGAACACAAGCACTTAAATCCATCTACCCAATGGGCCCAGGAATCAATTTTACCCCCCAGCCCACCTGACACACTGCTCTGGAGAATGACAACCTACCTCTGCATTGCTGACCACGCCAAGCAACCACCCCACAGACACTGTCACCTGCCTCCGTGGTCTTGCAGGGGCCCCTCTGGGTCTCAAGACCAGGCCTGTTCTCTTGGGAATTCCAAGGTCCGCATCTACTCCTGTGCCCAAGAACTTATGGCGAAGTGATGATGTAAAGCCACCCCTGGCATCAACACAGAGACTCTGGGGACCCCGATGGCCAGTGTTTTCATGGTTTTGTTTTGTTCTGTTCTGTTTTTTTGTTGGCAAGGCACAAAAGATGAGACACGGAGGCACATGTACAAGATTCTTTGGTCAATCAGAGTCCAGTGGAAGGTGCTGATGCCTGAAAGACAATGTACCACGCAGATAATCCTCTACATGTATCATCTCAAATCCTGGTAATTACAAACTATGTGCCCCAAAGAGTAGAAATGGCAAAAATCTTCAGACCAAGATATTTTTCTGCCATGATTTTATCAAGAGGAGGCCAAAGGAAGAAATGGGAGTTTTTGTCACAGCTTGATGTGGCTGCAGTCTCAGCAGCCAGATGCTGAGGTGATGACTGTTCGCCTCAGTGAGCACCAGGGAGACCACAGAGCCCCAACTGCCCACCCCAGACCCGCAAGCTGGAAGAGCAGCAGCAGAATATCAGTCCTTCCACTTTGTACTGACTGTGAAGAAGGAAGGGGAGTCTGTCCTAATTATGCTCTTTCTACTGACCCTTACCCAGAAAAATGGACTTTATGTAAATAAAGGAGGAAAAAGATAACTGCCTTTAATTGAGATCCCTAGGAAAACTAAAAGTAGAACTTCCATTCAATCCAAGCACTTTCCCCTCCTGAAAGAGCTAGACTCCCTGTTACAGTGGTACATGCATGCCCATGTGTAAACCAGGATTTTAAGTCAGTACACTTCTGGGCAAAAGAAGACAGGGCCTAGACGCACAGCAGGTTCTCCTAGTGAACACCTGCCACAATTCATAACTACGACATTGTGCAAACAGCACGTGTGCTCATCAGCAGATGAATGGATAAAGACACCGTGGCATTTATGCACAGTGGGGTACCATCCTGCCATAAGAAACTCGAGTCATCTGCTGAAAAGTGGATACACCTTGAACTGTAATGTTAAGTGAAATACATTAAACCTACAGGCATAAATGTCACATGGTTTCTCTTACATGAGAAATTTAAAATATAAATAAAAAGCAAAATACAAGATAGTTCATAGCAAATAGGGCGACAGATCTTTCTCCAATGGAAGAGGATCAAGAGATGAGAAGGGAGGGGAGGGGAAAGGGATGGAAAAATAATTAAGATGTCTTGCACACATGTACCAACTCCCCACAAGGAGTCTACCATTAAGTAATATAAAGAGGAACTCACAAAACACTTAAGCTAGAGCTGGCAAAGTAGCTCAGCAGACTAAGTGCTTGCTTAGGCAAGCACAAGGTCTAAGGTTCAATCCCCGACAATACATCTAGTGCTGGCCCTGCCCCTGGGCATGCTCAGTCAGCCATCACGTCTGGATGTGTTGGTACACAAATGTAATTCCAGGACTAGGGAGGCTGAAAACAGGAGTATCAATCTAAGTCTGAGCTGTGTAGTGAGACCCTGTATCAAATAATTTTTAAAAAATTAAGTTTTTAAAAAAATTAAATAAAGATCCTTCATCAGAACAGGGGTAAGGAATACTGACAGTCAGATGACATACCCGATGTATATTTCTACTATGCCCAACAGACCATTAAAGGAGCAGCTCAAACTGTTTTTCCCTCTCTTGAAAAGAGAAAGTGCTAGTGAAGAAGAGGATGACAGAAGAGAAATAAATCGGGTTGATTCTTTCTTTTTGGAGACCTACTGTGTGAGTCAAATACATCTACCCTGAGGAAGAGGGCATCTCAGCTAAACACAAGTCTTCTCTAAAGCTCAGAAGAGCCAAAGAAGGTTGGCTGGTCTGGGTGAGCTTTCTCCCACCACCTCCTCCTCCATACCACAAACAAGGTGAACAGCACAATATTCTGTCCTCAAAATGCACCCGGGAGTAGATGCACACAGTTCTAGGCATAAGAAGAGAGTTGAGAAAAATCCACTTGTGCCGTGGCAGCACAAGTGGGAGGCCTGGGTACCTTCTGCACCCTACACAGGAAAGGCAAGAGGCAACAGCAACTGCATTCCAGGAGGGAGAGACTACAGAGAGAGAAGGAGGGAGAGATGGGGCAGGGGTGGAGAGACAGAGAAAGAGTTACTGAGAAAGGTACTGATTTAAGAAATAGCATTCAAAGCAAATGAAAACCTAGTCTGAAAGAAAGTAAAATTCAGGTAAAAGATGTTTTTTCCTGCAAATATTCACATTTTAATAAAACTGTGAATTCAATTTTTTTTAAAGGGTTCAAAGAGGAAATGATGAAAACAAAATAAGACTAACAGGTACTTTGTGTGTTCAGGAAATACATCAATAGCCAAAAAAATTAGAGGCATTAAATTGAAAGTAGCAAGGTACAGAGTAGATATACCAGAAAATCAAATTACTGACTTAAAGGGAAAGGTTTAGGGGAATGCAGATGAAAGACTGAGACACTGAAAACCAGAGAGAAGCTAATCGATGGAAATGCATAAGATGACAATCGTGTCTGGGCAGCACAGACCCAACCAGCCGAGCCAGAGCACCCAAAACAGAGAACAAGTCTCCCCAGTAGCCACAATCCCAAATGAGCAAGGCAGCTGTACCCCAGACAAATGGCTATAGGACCTAGGACACCAAGATCAGACAGAAGTTTGTTAAAGTGTTACAATATTAAAACACAATAAAGGGGATTCTCAGGCAAAGAGAAGTCACTCTCAGAAGATATAAAAACAATAGCGGTCTTAGCACTTCTCCATGCTACCAATCATTGCCAATGCCAGAAGGGCCTACAAAGTCCCAGGAGAGAAAGGAGGCCCCATCCCCAAACTTTCTACCCAGCCCCACTGTTGCAGTTCTCAAATGGCAAAGACAACAAGTAGATACCAATGCTCAAACACTTCTTGCCCCAGGACATGCAGGCTGCAAAGAACCTGGGAAGCGAGGTGCTACTGTACAAGGACGGCTGGCGGATGCTCTGAATTCACCTCATGCACACCGAGCCCTTGCAGAACAGCACACAAGGGTTGCAAACCCCACGAGGTTGTAGTCGGAAACGGCCAACAACTACGAGGTAGAATGTGGAGGGAGGGGAAAGTGTTAGCTCTGCTGATTGCATTTTCTTATTGCAATTTTTCAAATCAGTACAGTGTAAAGTTGAAATATGTTATAAAAAATAGGTAATAATTCCAACATTATTGCCAAATCACTTTTCAAATTTTAGTAGTATCCCTGAGGAACTAGCATCTCATATAGTGAAAATATTTCTTACAAGTTCAGAATTTTTTTCCAGCTTAACTCCAGATTCTCTTCTATGAGTCTAAGGAAGGGAAAATTATCTGGACATGGTGGTGCATGCCTATACCCCAGCACACTGAGGTTACAGTCACTGCTTAAGTAACTCATTCCCCGTAGTGCTCCACATTGCTTACAAGGGCCAGTGTCGCTTCTACAAACTAGAAAGCTGTGCTTAAATGACAAAAGCCAAAAAAAAAAAAAAAATCCATTCCCTGGATTCTTAAATAACATATAAAGCATAGGGTAATATACAAAGGTTCAAAAAGCAAATAAAAAGGAAGAAAGAAAAACCACTCATGGTAGTACCTTTGGTGTCAATCACAGTTAAGAGTTTCCAATCTTGGGTTGGAAAGAACTTCAAAGAAAAACCATCCAAAATTTAATAAATAGTTCCTTGTATTTTATATTCTGAGTAATTTTATAGTTGGATTATTTGCTTTTAAATATTTAATTGATTAGTGTTTACTTTAGTTTGGCTATGAAATAGTTTGTTCCTGCTATGGTTGTTTAGTTAGCCAAACCCTATGGTTTAGATAATGCTTCCTTTGCTGATCTCCATTAGGCTCTCTGCAATCAGGCGAGGCACTCAGGTGGTCACTGTCCTTTACACCTTCTCAGGGCACAGGGGAACTCCTGGCCTGTGGAGCAAATGCAGCTTCTGCTCTGGTGCCATCTGTTCAGGGCCTTCCCTTTGTGTCCCTGTCCCCATCCCTTGCTTGTATCTCCTGCAGCACCTGGTTCTGTGACAGCAAAGTCTACTTCCCAGGGAGGCAGGGAGCACATCAGGAAGGGAGGGAGCACATTTGGAATTCCTCCTCTGTCTCTCACATTGGGTGGAGTGCCTGGCACACTCAACAGGCTCTCCACACATCCTGTCCAAGGATGTCTCTGTCCCTTGCCCCTTCCTCCCTGCATGCTACAGGGGACATATCATTAGCAAGAGCCAAAAAACAATGTGTAGGATTTTTGTGTACATAAAACATTAATTACACTTCCATTCCATTCTACCACCCACATTCTGAAGACTTATAAGACACTACCCTTACATTTTTCAACAGTTCTTCCCTTCTACTTGTCCTCTATTATTAATTACTTACAATACTTGTGACACTGAATAAGGAGCTGACCACATATACCCAAGAGAATTCCTCTTTTCCAGAAATCCTTTTTTTTTTCCTTTGGAAGAACCAGGGATTGATTCAAGCCCTTGCACTTGCTAGACAAGCGCTTATTCTACTGAGCTATCTCCCTGGCCCCCAAATCTGAGGGCCACACTGAGGACCTGGCCTTAGCTGAGCAGGTGTCCCTTTATGGTACCCACTACTGCACCCAGCCCAACATGCTCTAGGACTAGGCCATGTGCTAAATCAAAGATCAAAACCCCGAATCTGCCAAGGCATCATGCCTAGTCCTTGTAGTGCAACGTACCATGGGTCCAATTGTTCTCAGGATGAAATGTTCCATCAACCAGTGGCACTCCACTAAAGAGGGGACATAAAAGAATGTGCAGAAGCACCTCAGGAGCTGCATGATGCAAACATCACTTCAGTGTGGGAGCTCCCTGGACACTGGGCAGTGATGTAAGTGGTGAAGACGTGAGTGCTACAGGCTGGAGGCAGACAGACAGTTGGGCCCATTCCCACTAGGTTATACAAGGTCAAAGGCAGAACTCCAGCTATGACACCTCTAGCCCAGAGCCCTGGACTAGAAGAAAGCTGGGAACATAAGAACTGGCATTCCTGGAGAGAAGGGGAAGAAAGACAGGGAAGACAGGAGAGACAGGGAAGCTGTCATCCCCTTCTTTGGATTCTTGGAAATAGATTTGTTTAGTCCTTTCTCCATGTGCTAGAACTGCACTCACTGGAGGCCAACTCTTGGTCCAAATAGTGAAGTATTTTCCATCTAGGGCTGGTATAAGCAAGGGAACAGCTGCCCTGGGATAGGACAGTATACTTGGTCTGCACATCTTGCTTAGGAAACCACTGTTCAGGGATTCTAAAATAAGAGACCAGAGCAAATGACTGCACAAATCTCATCTGAACAGACTTTTTGATTCTCCTATTAAATAACTTGATTATTATAAATGGGTTACTCTTTAAGTTTAAAAAAATGTGTTTATTAGTCAGCAGTTTGTGAGGTTCCAACCACATCCACACTTTTCAATAATGTGAAAGTCATGATTAAGGATTAAAAGTAAGCTTCATCTTCCAAGATTTATAATCCGATAATGACTTTGTCTCTTTGAAACAAGTTGGTGAAAGTCAACGAAATGTGAACTTGGGACATAAAGCCTTAAAAGAGCCAATGCTGTTTAATAGAAGCTTCCAGACACATGAGTACAAGTGACCTCAGTGCCTCTGAGGATGGAACTCCACCTAGTTTTACTGAGCACCTGCAAAAATGAGTAACTGAAACTTTCCCAGTATAGTTCTCAATTCAGCCTTGCAGGAGATGTAGCTTAGAATGAAAACCCTGATCCAGTCCTTTCCAGTCACAGCTAACGCCCCACCACCGACCCGGGGCCTCCACTACCAAGGGGCCACTGTGGACAGGTGAGCCAGCTTGCCCCTGCCCCTCGAGACTGAGAACGCCGCCCACTTGTCTTTAAGAGGCTCAGCTCCCACTGTTCCCTAACACAAGCCCAATCACAAGTCAGAATAGAACCTCAAGGTACTGGCTCACCTCTGTACTCCTGATTGAAAACCCAGGCCTTCTCGTGCTCATTCCCAAAGGTAAATATGTGTACCGGGGAATTTGGTAATTGCTCCAGGGAAAGGCAAATACAAATGATAAATTTCATTTGAAGAAAACATGCTTTGAGCAGGCAGGAGAAAGGGGCCTTTGTAGCTGGCAGGGGAAACGAAGGCGACGACGGGAAATGATATCAGTGTTCTGACACGCACCACGCCGAGGAAGACAAACGCCATGTGCAAACAAACAAACCTGAAATTCTGCATGAACTGCCGGAACTTGTCCGCCCTTTTGGCTAGGGGCACGATAACGTTGATAAGCGTGTTGGCCATGTCGAGTTTCTCCTTTTTCACTTTCATGATTGGGCCAAAAGGTCGAAATAAGATCAGTCTTTTGAATTCATGTTTGTGGTCCCCTTTGAAGGTGAGCTCATACAAAGTGCCTTTATCCTTTTCTGTTCGATAGATCCCTGTTAATAGAAAAACAAGGAAAGCTGCTTAAAAAAGTAACTGTCTGCGGAGTGACTTTATAGCCAACATCTAGCACAAAATGCTTTTAAACATTACTATCAAATCTCTACCTCCAGTGATTATTAGAAAACTCAAAATGCTCCCAATGAAAATATCGTAAGAAATAAAAATATTATCAGCCTAAGAATCATAGTTATGAAGACTTCACAAAAACATAGGAAAATGCTTTCAATATTAGGCACACAATTGTATTTATATTATTCAGGGTTATTCACAAAAGGTCTGTTAGGAAATATGCCAAAATAAGACTGATTACGGTGCAGAGTAGGACATAATCTTTACTTCTGTTATTCACATTTTATGCAAAATGATTAGGAGGATACAGGTACACTTACATTGATTTTATTTTATATGTGTGTGTTAAAATGATGGATTAGAAGTTATAGTTATTCAGCTGAACCAACCATGATGATTCTTCTAGGGCACCTTAGAGGAGCTCAGGTCAGACACTCGAGCTATGTGTCCCTCCAGAAGCTTCTGGAAGCATTAAAGCATGCAGCAGCCAGGACCCAGCGTGGTGGACAGGCACATGTCATTCACTGTCCTTAGTTTCACATCTTCCTTTTTACTCCTAAGTAGTGTGGCTTAGTGCTTTAGAGTCAATATGTTAAGACCAGACTTCTAGGTGTTAAGTCCCCTGGCCCCAGAGATTTACCATAGACATTAACCTTTCTGTGCCTCATTTTCCCCACAGGTTCCCGTGTGAAGTAAATTCTTCAATATATGTAAAAGCATTACAATGGCAGGGCATGAAATAAATACTTCCCAAGTGTTCATCAACATCTTTGCCCTGGCTTGCTCTGTCAACCTTGTAGCAGGGCATACTGCAAAGATCTGGAAGCAGGAGAGAAGTCTGTTTATACTCCTTTCAGAGACTCCACCAGGTGTCACTTGTCACACTGAAGGTGGCATTGTCACATCTCAGCTATGTAGATGAGCCTCTTCTTCAGGGGCATTAGGGGCAGAATTTCCCTGTCTAAAGAGCAAACAATTTCCCTGATGATAGGATCCATTCCATTGCCATGATAGGTTTTAGAAAGTCAGAAAAAAAGAAAACTGAATAAAATTCAACACATCACCAAGAGAAGCTTTTAGTTTTGATTTATGTCATGTTTTCTGCTCCACATCTCCGCCTGCCTCTTAATCTTCAGGTTAGTTGAAGAAACCACCCACCATATGCAATATGATTAAGAGGATATATTGAGTAGGCACAAAAATAAATCTCCACAGAAAAATATGTCTACCTCTAGTGGGTTATGTAGGCTTCCAAGGCCCTTCACCAACCACTTCTCTTTTTTTACTTACTCTCCCTGCCCTTTTCTACATGTCTTCCTCACAAAAATCCCCAAGTTCTCTTCTCTAATCTTTCTCACAGGAACTTTTCATACTCCATGTCTGGACTCACAGCTTCTTTTTGATCCTGTTCAAAGTCTGGGTCATCCTGAGGCACACACAGAAGAATGTGGTGCTGTGAATTTTCAAGGTGGTGCCATGTTTCTCATGTGTCCCACAGGCCCACCTCAACCGTTCAAAAGGAGCAATGCCCAGGACAGCACAGGTGATGTAAGGCTATAGGCCCAGAAGGATGAGGGCCAGGTTCTCTTCTGAAGTCTGTGCTGGTTCTCTGACTAGTAGGACACAGTGAGCAACTGCTGTCTGCATCAGGGAATCTGGTAGAGCTCTACTGAGCTCACACTGGAAAAGAATTCAGACTCCTAGGGCTGGGCCTGAGGAGTCATGGAAGACAGAGGTGTACTTCTTTGGAAGCTCAAAGGACTTCCTTGAAAACCTTAAGTGGTTGCCTTCAAAGTCAAGTTAATTCTTTCAAGCAATTAGAACCTGTTGAGGAAACAGACCCATTTCCCACCTCTACTATCTACAGCAGCTGGTTAACCACCAATTCCTAGGGTCCAAATGAGGCAGGGCTGAGTCTGAAGGAGTCAGAGTTGGTCACAGAGGGTGCATTTGCATAATGGAGCAGGTTGGTGGCAGCGCCTTGTCACACTTTGTTAGCAGCACCACTCCCTCTCACAGCACTGAACCTGGAAAAGGCTGCTGACAGTTCAACATACAGATAAAAAATGTGTGTGGGCTGGGAGATGGTTTTTCCAACTGAGTCATTTTCTTCCTCAGCACCAGGATAAGAATCATTAACATTTTAAAATTCTAAATCCACAGTTGCAAAGAGAGAAAGCAATATATTCAAATCAATCTCAAAAAATGGATCTCTGTTCATAAAGAACACAGAGAATGCAATGACTTGTGTTACTAATGACCCCATAACTACATAGCACTAGTCTTTGTGGTCTCCACCAACCTCCCTCCATGTGGCAGGGACCTCACACTATGTAGCCCTGGTGTGTAGGGATCTGGGGTATCTCACAGATTTCTCCAGGAGGGTCACAGCATGATTTAAGTTGCTTTATTATTGTATTGCACATACACTGCCTTGAGATGGTTGTTACATCAAATTATTGATGTGTTTCCTCATGCTCTGCCTAATTATTTTAATTATGTCTTCTCAGTCTGACTTTAGATTCTTTAATCTAATCTATTTAAATAGAAGTTATCTAAAATACCTTCGCAACTTAAGTCCACCGAAACCCACAGTCCCTGTACCCACACATATGACCTGACACACTGCACACTGAGAGCACTCACAATTTGTCATCTGGTAACATAAATGATACTGAAAAGAATCTGTTTGGTCCCTGGAATATTCAGTGGTAGAAAACAAAGGAACAGTGAAAAAAGGGGACAGAGTATCCTGAGGAAGGAATATACTTTGAACCTATGAGTTGGCAGTTACACATGGTAAATACAAAACAAATCAGTCCCAAAGAGATCAAATGTCCCTCATTAGAAAATTTGAAGTCATAAACTTTTTAACACAGACACAAGATGTTCAAAAGACTTTGGATTTCAAGTTTGAGGGATGGGCTAGGCTTGAACTTTGCATATTTTTGCCTCAGCCAATCAGAGTAATGGGATTATAGGTGGTGCCATCACTCCCTGCATGGATTGGTTTTTTTGGTAAAGTCTATGCAAATATTCCAAAATCTGAAAATTTGGGAATATTTGTAGTCCAAAGCATTTCAGATCAGGGATAGACACTCTATATTTTATAATATGCTATCATAAGTACATATTACTTACATACTATGTCAATTAAAAATCAAAATAAGAATTGAGCAGCTACCTTAAATCTTCTTCAGACATCATGACTGGCACCTCTCTGTCTTTCCTTCCCACTATAGGTACTCAGCTTACTTTGAGTCTGGTGTTTTGGCTTCTTTTACAAATAACCCAACCTATGTTTTTCCTTATTCAAGAGGCTGGGCTCTGGGACCCCTGACATCCAAAGTGAGGGCATCCAAGAAATTAGGTGAGGAATCCAAGAAACAGCTCTGCAGCCACTGCAAAGTCTGCCTCTCCAGTAGGCCAGGCGCTGACCAGGAGCTGCCCCTCTTGCATATCCTGTCCTCACCTTGGACATCATGACACACTAGGAGAAGGAGGGTGCTGTTCCTTACTGCTACATTCCTCACCTTCACTCAACAGTTGCGCACTCAGTTGGTCACCAGGGTTCAACTGCTGAGCCCATGCAGGGCTGCGCCCCTGCAAACATCTGTCTTCAGAACATCTGTCATTCATCCATATTTATTCTTGAGTCTCCACGTTTATCTCTGCCTCTCTTGACTTTTCTCTATGGAGCTCAGCTCTCCCAGGGAGATTGCTGCAATCAGCTGCCAGCTCATAGATTATTCTCCCAGTGCCCTGGCCCACTCCACTCCACAAATGGTTTTTCCATCCTTAACTTGCCCACACAGCTACTCTAATCCTACTCTTCCCTGGCTCAAAAACCCTCACAAGTCTCCTGTAGCCTGTGGATAAGTACTAGCCCCATGGCCTAGTGTTCCAGACTCCAGGCTGTGGACACAACCTGTGGTCCTAATTGCACCTCTTTCTGTTGCCACTTATGAGATCCAGGCTACAGTCAGGCTGGTGTCTGCAGAATCCTGGTAAGCATGCTCTTGTTAGAGAAGCTGCAGGTGGGAATACAAAACAGTCCAGAGCCTGGAGAAGGCATTGTAGAGATTCCTCAAAGAGTAAAATTTGTGTTCACAGCCATATTATTCAGCACAGCTAAAAGACAGAAACAGCACACATCTCTACCAACAGATGAATGGACCAATACACACAGGGGAATATTATTCAGTCTTAAAAAGAAAATTCTGACATGTGCTGCAACAAGGACTAATCTCAAGGACAATATGCTCAGTGAAATAAGCTGGTTACAAGAAGGCAAATATTCTGCTTTTGGGGCAGCAAATTAGATAAAATCACATAGGCCAAAAAAGAGAATAGATATTACCAGGGTCTGGAGAAAAGGAAAGCAGGGAGTGCGGAGTTAGTGTTGGATGGGTCTAGAGTTTTTGGTTGGAAAGATGAAAATATGCTGGAATGGATGGTGTGCTGGCTAGGCAATAATCTGTAAATAATTAGCATTACTGCATGAACACTCAAACGATTCATGATCAACCCACATCACATACATTTTCTCGCACTGACTGCTTTCCTTTAATGAGATCTTATGCTTTCACACAGGCACACAACAACCCTCGGTCCAGTTTCTTCTTCCTGCCCTTCAAAGTCTCTGGGAAGCTCCCCACAACACTCTGAATGACAGGTGACCCTTCATGCACCAGACATTTCCATAGCGGAACTACCATCTGCACACCTGAAAACATGAAGGGACCATGAAAATCATCTGGCCCAGACAAATGGCAAGCTGGCCTAGTGACCGGCCTGGTCTACTCACCTTGCTGCCCACCGGCTGCACAGACCCAGTTCCAAAGCTCCCTACCTGGAGTCGCGTTCATATGCAACACTCACAATCAGAGAACAGAAAAGCATCAAGGAAACAGCTTTTGAGACATCAGAATAAACAACATAAAGTCTGCGATGAAATCCACTCTGCTTGGCTCATTTACCCACCATCAAGCCTCATGTTGACCCTTACTTATTTTCTTTTACTTTACCACGTAATTTTGCAGTTCTTAGGTAGCAGTTATTGGAATGCCCAATCTGTGAAACATTGAAAGTAGTAAATTTTGAAAGAAAGGAAAAAGATATTACCAACAGAAAAAAAAAAAAAAAAAAAGAGTATAACTGCCCCTGGGAAATTGGTTTGAAGATCCCTATAGGATATTAAAATCTGAGAAAGACCTTCAAGTCATTTGCATAAAACATACATATAATGCCTGTACATGTTAAATCACCTCTCAGTACTATAAAATATTATTTTGAGATGAATTCTATGTAAATAGCTGTATACTCTATTGTTTACTCTATAGTAAAAAGAAAACAGGAGGGCATTCCACCTGGTGGAGGGTAGGGACATTCTTTTAGATGCAGCTCCAGAACTGCAGATTGAACGGGTGTGTGGCAAGACTGTGAAGTCTGAAAGGGTACACTAAAGAGAGACCAGTAGCATAAGCCAAGGTACTGAAAAAACAAACACAAAAGATTTGAAGCAGCTAAGCAAGGCTGAGCATCTGTGGGAAAGAGGTGGGATGCGTAGCTGGAGAACTAGGGGCCACGCTGCCTTGGTTGCCAGCACTATTCCCTGCCCTGGAGCACTGAAGAGACAGCTTGGTGTTTTCACAGCGAGGAGGTGAGGTCTTACGACATTCACCTCACAGCAGTGCAGAGCATGGGTAGATGACAGGGAAAGAGCTCAGGAGTCAGGAGGAAGAGGCCCTCGGAGGTAGCCGGAAATGGGAGCAGCCTGCACCATGACAATGGCTGTGAAGATGATAGGAGGGTAAGAAGCTGGAGAAGATACAGCTGGCAAATGGGCTGGCAGGGGCGGAATGGGGACAGTGCAGCTGGACTCCTGGTAGGCTTTCTTTCACTTTCCCTTCATGGTAGGTGAGAGAGGAAGTATGGGTTAAGCTTGGACGTGCTGATTCAAGGAGTTGTGTGAGCAGCTATATGTCTGCAGATGGGCCCTCCTTAGGCACATGGGGTTCGGTGTGCCTACCATGTGAGCTGAAGCTATGGGTATGGGGGAGGTTTCCAGGAGGAGTCTACAGAACAACAAGGAGGAGTGCAGAATGGTCAAAAGCTGTTTGCCCCTTGTGTATCCAACATTTCTAAATAGCCAAGATATGAAAGAAGGTAAGCATCCCTCAACAGACGAGTGCAGGAGGAAAAGGTAGTGTGGCCCTTCACAACGAAATGCTACCCTAAGAGGAAGTGAAATTCTGCCACTAAGGACAACACAGATGGAGTAGAAAACATTATGCCAGGCGCAATGAGCCAAATTCAAAAATGCAAATATTTAATTTTTTCACTTACTGTGCCTCTAAAAAACTAGAGTTCACAGAAGCAGAGAGTGGAATGACAGTTATGGAGGAGTGGGGGCAAGAAGGGAAGGGATAGGGAAAGGGAAAGCGAGTTGTGGGCTGCAGAATACAAAGTCTCTCATACTGGAGGGATAAGTTTAGTGATCTATTGTACTGTATGGTGACCATGGGCAATAATAAGGAATGGTATGATTTGAAATTTCTAACATGGAGTTTTCAATGTTCTTAACATAAACAATAAATTGGTGAGGTGACAGACATGTTCATTAGCTGGACTGAATCTTTCATGAAATATGCAAAAATCAAAGCATTATATTAGTTACCACAAATATATTATTACCTATAAATTAAAAATACATTCATAGTTGGAGAGATAAGTTGGATGGATGGATGGATGATGGATGGATGGATGGATGGACAAGTGATGGAAAGGGAGACAGAGAAAGAGAAAGAAAGAAGGAGAGAGGAGAGAACAGAGGGGAGGGGTGGAGAAGAGGGAAGGAGAAAGGAGGGGAGAAGTGGGCTGGGGAGGGGAGGGGAGGGGAAGGGAGGGGGAGAAAAGAGACCAGAACAGGGCTCAGGACATAAACCTGGATTATACCAAGACTTCAAGTGCGAGGCACATGGGTCCCTAAAGGAGACTTGGAAATGGGCATGACCGCTCTCAGAAGGGCAGAGGACACGAGAGCCAGAGAACCCAGAGACGAGCAAGAGGACTCAGCAGTGCCCAGCTCTGCAACAACGTTCACCATGAGGACGAAGTTGCCGCACTGTCCCGCTGGCAGGATGAGTTCTGAGAGGTGGCAAGGATGCCAGCTGGGCTGGGGCAGGTTGGAAAGTTGCTGAGGGCTGACGCGGCCACAAAGAGGCTTTTCCCCTTCACGGTTGTGCAGCTGCTAAGTTTATTCTTGTGTCCGGCCCTGTTCTTTTTCTCTACCTGGGGCCCCAGATGTTCTCCCCCCAGCTTCCAGCTTCGCTGGATTTTCTCAGTATTCTCGTCCCAGCCCCCAGTTTCACTTTGGAATTCCCCTCCCACTCCCAGCTCCTTGGACTTGTCTTTCACACCATTCTGGTTTCTTCATGGTGCGCTGACTGAACGTGTTCACATGGCTACCTATTCTGATCTCTGCACTAAGAGTTCAGCTCCTGAAAACCAGAGCTTTGTGTCTACAATGCTGATGAACATCTGTTACACCAGACAGAGGGAGGAAAAAAGAAAGGAAGATGCTTGACTAAAACTGCAGTAATTACAATAAAGTCAAAGCTAGAGGAACTTATGGAAGCTGGCAGTGTTCTCTTTTTTAAGTTAAAAAAATGTATTTACTTAGAAGCATTCAGAATGTCAACAAAATAGCTGCAACTTTTTTTTTTTTGCAATTATGGAGTGTTATTCAGGTAACAGAACAATAATTATTTTTTATATACGATGCATCAGACACAACTGAAAATGAGAAACTACCGGCCCCATATATAACTAATTTGTGCTTTGCACCAACAAGAACCTGCTTTAAATTTCCATGCCAGTTTACAACCCCCATACTGTACCAGGCCAGGTTAGTGGCTATTGAAAACACCACCAGGACAGGGCTATTTAAAGGCACACTTGGTAGTGTGTTAACTATAGAAAAAAGAAGACACTGTGACACTGTACAGCTCTTATACAGCCTTACATTTCAAATTTTTTTTCTTCAAAAGGAGTTGTGTACAGGGCGATTAAATGCTTCATGTAAAAAAAAAAGCATTGGAATCAACCTATTCATCACCATCTTCTTCATCCTCCTCATCCTCACCCTCTTCATCTTCTTCTTCTTCATCCTCCTCGTCCTTCTTTCTCTTGCTTTTTTCAGCCTCGATGATGCCCATTTTTGCTGCATCAGGTTTTCCTTTAGCCCAGGAGGCAGCGATGTGTTTTTCACACTTCTCGTTCAGCTTAGCAGCCTCCTTCTCGTGTGGCTGCTTCTCATCTGCTGCAGTACTGCTCCACATTTCTTCAGGTTTCTTTGTGACATCACCAATGGACAGGCCAGGACGTTCTCCTTTGATGTTTGAGCGATACTCAGAACAGAACAAGAAAAAGGCCGAAGGAGGCCTCTTGGGCACATTGGGATCCTTGAACTTCTTTTTTGTTTCTCCTTTAACAGGGAGATAAGCTTTAATTTCTCTTTCATGACGAGCCTTGTCCACTTTTGCTGTGTCTTCAAATTTTCCTTTTTCTTTAGCAGACATGGTCTTCCACCTCTCTGAGTACTTCTCAGAAAACTCTGAGAAGTTAATGGAAGCATCTGGGTACTTCTTCTTGTGCTCCTCTTGGCAAGTTTGCACAAAGAATACATATGAGGACACTGCCTCTCGGCTTCTTAGGATCTGCTTTCCTACATTTACTTGTTTTCCTCCATGAAGTACAGAGTCACCCAGTGCCCATCCGGTTTGCACTTGCCCCTGCGCTGTCTCTATGAAGCTCAATGTGCTACAATGGCTGTAGTATTTGCTTTTTAAATAAAAGTCAGAAGGAGAAACATAGCTTCTTCATGTGCCCAGAGGAAGGGACAACCCGAAATGGGTAATGAGGATATAGGAGTAGAGCAGAAAGTGGAGGAAGACACCAATGACATCTACAACCCCCAAAAGGCTTGATATAGGCAGAGAATGTCCTCCAGTCCCCCAACAAGGCAAGAGGGTAGGGCCCAGAGTCTGGGGCATCATAGAGAAGGATTAATAGTGGAATGGGGGGCTTGGGAGGGCGGCTGAAGGGCGGAGACAGTAGCAGTACCGATGAGGCAGTACCCTGAAAAGGGAGTGGAGAACACATAACAGTGCTCAGGTGCAGCTGGGCAGGAGGTCATTGATGCGCATCCCATCAGCAGGCAGGCTTGGGACTTCTCTCCAGCACCAGGAGGAATACAGGTCAAGGAAAGGCAAGATGGAGACCCATGGATCCAGGGCTGAGCTCCACAGGACAGCACAGAGGCCATGGAGGTCCTGCGTGCAGAGTCTGTGGTGAAGGAAGACAGCAGGGGTCCAAGCTTGGGAGAGAACAGTGAAGCCTAAGAAAAGACATAAAGGACAAGGGAGGCTCACATTGCCCATGCAATGAGAGGAAACAACAAAGGAAGAGGCCGAAGTCCCATGTTAATGTAAGAGATAGGTGTCTTAGTCACTCTCCTCTTGTTGCTGGGACAAATACTCAACACCCCAAATGAAGGAAGGAAAGGTTTATTTAGCTCATAGTTACTGGAGGTTTCAGTCTATACTTGACTGGTTCAAGGCAGAGGGCACATGGCAGACAGCAGCAGCAGTTCATGGTGGCCGAACTACAACAATGCAACAAGAGCAATCACTCAAGGATGGTCTCTCTGTCTCTTACATTCCATTCAGGCTCGCTGCCTCAGGCTGGGGTGTAGTACTCACTCCCATAATCCCAGCAGTCCTAAAACTCATAATCCTGGCCTGGAATCACACATAATCCCAGTGGATCATGAGTTAATCACAAACTTTAAAAGTCCCCACCCCATGACTACATGTGGCTTTGGGGGGACAACTAGACACAAACCATAACAATAGGGAAAACGGATCCTGAGGATGTTTAAGTTTAAGCTGTTTCAGGCAATAAGCAAGCAGAGGAGGCGGCTTCCAGGAAATCAGACTTTGCTGCCCTTTGCCCCAGGGCATCTCAAGCTGGCCAGGTCCAGTCACCAAGCTTCTGCAGAGCCCAGGCACATAGATCTCTCTTTCACCTTTAGTTCTTATTATTCAACAATTATGATTTCTTTTCTTTTTTCTTTCTTTCTTTCTTTCTTTCTTTCTTTCTTTCTTTCTTTCTTTCTTTTTTTTTTTTTTTTTTTTTTTTTTTTTTTTTTTTTTTTTTTTTTTTTTTTTTTTTTTTTTTTTTTTTTTTAATGTTTTTGGTTGTTATAAGGTCTCACTATGCAACTCAGACGCATAGAGATCCTCCTTTTTTTAAGCCTCACCAGTGCTGGGATTACAGGTGTGCGCCACTAAGCCCAGCCTCGGTGCCTAGCTCAGCCCACCCTGAGGGTAGGGCTGTTGCGGTATGTGGTGCCAGGCGCGGTGCCAGGGATTGAGCTGTGGTCCCTGCCCTTGCCTAAGCTTGTCTTAGCAAGTGCTTTAGCCCATTGAGCTATCTCACCAGCCCAAGGACTGTGGTTTCTTAGTAATGTCTATTTTTCAAAGCATTCTCACAAATATCTCGATTGCACTTCCCAAAGAGGTATAGGCGGGAACATCAAGGTTTCCGAAGAACTTAAGGAAGGCACTTGTGTGGCTGCACATGGTGTTCTCACAGACACCAGGTATACAACTGTGAACTCGGTCAGTGTTGTAGTTTAAGCTCCTGCAAGGGAAGCCAACATCACCAACAAAACAATGTTCATAAAGCCTTTCTGTTCTCCCTTTCTTTGTGAAACTGACTTTTTAGAGTAATAATTTAAAAAGAAAGATCCTTTAAAAAGTGAATCAATTTTCAAAACTATCACAGAAAAGTCAGTCTTCAAACTCAGCATTGAAGAATAAGATAGTGCATTACTGATTGAATCACTGATGACAATGTCTTTTTTCCAGGTGTAGGTTTAAAAATAGTACTTCTTCATAGGGCCATGGTGAAGACTGAATAAATTAATTTAGGTAAAATCTGCATGCATGATGCACAAGAAATGGGTGGTGACAAGAGCAGTAACCACAATTATTGTGATTATTGTGGAACTACTATTATTGTTCCATCAATCATTTACTATATTATTTCTTTTGGTCAGATAAGCCAGGACTCCAGAGGAAGCATCTCCACTTGCTGTATAGTACTAAATATGCTTGAAAGCAGAATCAAATTAGTTATTTTTAAAATTTGCCATTGTGGACCCAGGGGTGTCAACATTTTTGTTATTATGGTAAAAAGCCTTTTGCTATGATTAGTTTTATCAATAATGTAATAACAGTTTTTAGATGCTGAGACACCCATTTTCAATGAGGAATACTGACACTAGAGCTCTTTTCACTTACCATGACTTTTCAGTGTCTATACCCCGCCTATTTAACTATCCATGGTGGTCAGCAAACCTTGTTTCACATCACACTTACCCAGTCATCAGTAATCATTAACACACTTTGAATAGGTCCCCTCCCTTTGCCAGGCACACAGTGTCTCTGGCTCCTCCAGAGAGGCTTTTGCACATGGCCAATACCTTGTCAGAAACCCCCAGCCTAACCCTGTCATTACCAGTGACCTCGTATCACCTTTGATAAAATGACATGAGGTTATTTCCTATTTTTAAAAACGGATTCATAGTGTACATTCTAAGAACCTGCTCTGTGCTTCTGAGCAACTGCTCTGGACAGCAAAGAAAGTCATGTTACATCTCTCATAAACATTGCTTTTATTGGATTCATCTAATTAGCAGTAGGAATTCACATTAGCTTTACAAACAGGCTTCAGATGGACTCCATTAGACATTTGGGTAAAATGTATTTGTATTTCTGAGGAACTTCTAAACCACAGGTAAACAATGACCAGCTGAAGGAGAAGTAAAAAATAAAATAAGCCTAGAATGTAGGTCACAATGTTCTACCTTATCAGACATTAGCTGATCTGCACTCAGCCAGCTCTGTCTCTGGCCTTAGCAAGCATAAGGCTTTACATCAGGCCTATTATATGGGGTCTGAAGATAAACTCTTAGGAGCTTCTGGTTTACTCCCAACTGGCACATTATGAGTCACCAGTGTTAGCAACAAAGAGGCACTACCCATTGTAATAAATGATGACAATGACCTAAGATATTGGAGTTTCTGATGAGAGATGAACTAGGACCAAATGCCATTAAACAGTACTTGCTGTTGTCTCTGTTGGTTCCATACTGGTCACAAAAAGGAAGAAGCAATGCCCATATCAACTTAGGAAGTCCATATGAAGAGCTCATGTGTAGATCCAATTTTCCTCCCTTGGACTACCTACCTAAGATAGAGAAAGTCTAAATCTATGGACCAAACCGGCAGCATGTCTCAAGAAATCTGAATCATGCATTGTTTCTTATAAATGATCTCAGACAACAGGAGAAGAAAGGAAAGGCAAGATGATGATGATGAACAGAAGGATCAGCCTGTTCACTCATCACGTGGTAGCTCTCAGGCGATCTTTCACTGACCACCTTGCGTCAATAAACTGGAATGCATGAAGATGGGCAAAACATGGGGCTTGAGCTGGAGATTGCAGACTGGAGCATGCAAACAAAGCAGCAGTTGCAGCACTGCAGGCAGGGCTTGGGGGCAAGGAGAATGATCTGGAAGCCATGCTGAGGAGATTTCAGGATGGCTGTCTGCAGAGGGAAGTCTGAATTAAACTGAGGAAAAACAGCTGTGATGGGAAAAGAAAACATTCCAGGTTGGCTGGTCAATTTGAATCCTAAACTATAAAGTTCTAATTACCATAAAGTTTTAAAGATGTATGGAGTCCTTCAGGTTAATTTTCAATCAGCAGAATGAGCCCTGGGCTACACTCTTGGGTCATACCGTCCTACATATCCTGAGAAACACACATAGGTATAGACACAGACACAAATTTCAACTGATTGCCAGGGGAAAGCTAAGAGCATTTTTCTTTTGCAGAGAGAAGCACACTAGGAAACAAATGCTGAATACCAGCATTGGTGGGGTCTGTCAACCCAACAGGAGCACCCTTTTAAATATAATAATATGGGGCTGGAGAGATGGCTCAATAAAATAAGCACTTCCCTGGTAAGCATAAGAACCCAAATTCAATCCCAGGTTCTGCCAAAAAAAAATAAAAAAATAAAATAAACAAACATAATGATATGCTTAGAATGTTAAGCTAGGTTTCAGTCAGACCAATCTCCTGTATCTGGGCAAGAGTTACAAAGCGACAATTTATACAACAAAGTTAGGAAGAGATGATCTGGGGCCAGGGAGGTAGCTCAGTAGAATAAGTACTCAGCTAGGAAGTGCAAGGTCTTGAGTTCAATCCCCGGTACCACAAAAAAAGAAAGAGATGATCTGGCAAACAGGCAAAAAGAGACATGAATTTTAATCCCATTTCACAAGTACCTGCCTTACGACCTCAGGCACAATCCATTCCCAAACCTCAGTTTCCCTAACTGTACAGCAGAGGCATGAACCAGTAACACCTTGATGTGTCCCTAACATAGCAATAAACCAGAAGAAAGGCTGGCATAATCTTAGGATTACAATAATCACAGCATCTACAAGAGCCCTACAGTAATGTCACTAACACATCACATTGAGCAGCAGCAAAGAACAGACACAACATTTATTTATTTTAAATGTATTTGGTACAGGTTCTCACTATGTAGCTTGGACTCATAGTGATTCTCATTTTCAGCCTCTATGGTTCTGGGATTACAGGCATGTGCCACCTTGCCTGGACTCAGTTACTGGCTGCTTGTGTCCAGGGTTGGGACTGGCCCTGCATGTGGTACCAGGGATTGAGCTATTTTACTTTAATTTCTTAGTGAATTCTGTAATATAAATGTACCTGTGTTATCTATTTACTTAAATAGGAGGTATACTTTCTAACATATCAATAATTATTTTATTTATATACTCTAAAGATTCCAACTAACAAGAAAAGATTGACACATTGGTTAAAAATATAAACACAACTACAAGCTCTTGGTAGGAAACTCACTTCAAATTCAATGACATGGGTAAGATGAGAGAAAAAGAATGGAGGAAGGAAGACACGGCCTTTAAAAAAGAGTGGCTACATTAGTGTTGAATAAAGTAGGCTCCACTTAACAAAGAAAATTACTAGAGATAAGGAAAGACATTTAAAAATAATTTTGCTGGATTTGGGGGCACATATACTAAAAATAATAAAAGGAGTGATCTACCAGGAAGGTATGGTCTTAATGTGTATGTACTAACAATCAAGGTCTAAAAATACATAAGCACTGACAAAATTGAAAGAATTAGACAACTATACAAGTATATACTTGTGAACTTTCACCCGAGCAAATGATAGAGCTACCAGACATAAACTCTGGTGATTCTAGAAAATATAAATACTGCAACCAAGCAATAGGACCTAATGAACATGTATAGAACAATCTACCAAACCATAGCATAAAGCATGTATTTTTTCAAGCACTCAAGGAACATATGCTAGGATAGATAATGTCTTGGACCATAAAACAATCTAACAGTAAAAAATACATGCAGGATGCTTTCTGATCATAAAGGAATCAAATCAGAAACCAATAAAGGCAAGACAATTACTGTACAGTTGGAAATGAAATACAATGCTATTAATAATTTGTATATCAACCACAGCTGGAGCTCTGCTGACTGTGGCTGCCTGTCTCACTGTTCAGGGAGCTTAGTAAGCCTACCATGCCCCTCACACACCATCACAAGAGCCTGGCAGATCTGCAGCCTATCTGAAGCATCCTTGGAGCATTTCTGGGCTGCAGCCTGCACCCTGGGTCATGAAGATTTAGTGGCACTGTCTGACACCCCCACTGTAGTGGGAGCCTGGCGGACATGCACCCTGACTGCCTGCTGTCACTGCTGAATCTGGGTGAACATCGGAAGCTTCAAAAATGTCACAACAAAGGTCACGTCAGATCTGTAGCCCACCCAGGACAAGTCCAGGAGACAGGATCATAGAAAAGCTTGGGAGTGATACACCGAAAATTTCTGAGATGATGGCAACTGAAATAAAGGAACAACTCCATCAGACTATAGAAGAAATCAGATCAGAAATAATCTCTCAGGTTAAAAAAATAAATGACAACAAACATGAAAGAACTGCTCGGCACATCTAAAGAATACATAGATTATTAAAAACAAAGAGGAATAGAAAATTATGGGAACATTGAATGAACCAGGAAAGAATAGAATGCATGAAAAAGATTCAAGCAGATATCTTGTAAACTAAGAACTCCACTGAAAGCTGGCAAAACCACTTAAACAAAACTGAAGAGAGATGTTTGGACCTTGAAGACAGAGATGCAGCTAATGAATGTGAAAGGAAACATCTCAAACTGAAAAGGAACCAGGAAATAAAAATTTAGCAGCCACAAGATGATGCAAAGAAAAATGATATATGACAAATAGGTGTCAACAAAATGGAAGGAGTCAACACAAATGACATAAAAAACTATTTGTAGAAGTAGTAGCAGAAAATTTCCCAAGCATAAGAAATGAATCTGACATACAGTTAAGTGAGGTATATAAAATTCCAATTAACCATAATCAAAATAAATCTATGCCTAGAAACATAGTAATCAAGATCCCAGAAACTCAGCAAAAGAACAGAATATTAAAAGCTGTTAGAGAAAACAACCAGATCACCTGGAATGGAAAGCTCATCAGAATTATGGCAGACTTTCCAATACCAACCTTCAAATCAAGAAGATATTGGAGTGAGATATCTCAGGTTCTGAAAAAACAACAACTTCCAACCTAGATTGATCCTGAAGACCTACGTATCAAATTTAATGGAGACATAAGATACTTCCACAACAAAGAACAAGTGAAGAAAGTGAAGATCACTAAACCAACCCTACAAGGAGTACTGACAGATATTCTAGAAAGAGACAAAAATAATCACAACTTCAAGAACAACAACGGAAAGGAACCACCAAACAGAGCAAGCAATTAAACAGGAGAAATGAAGGGAACCTACAGCAGGAAGATAACATGACAAGATAAGCCAATTTATAGCAGTTATAACTATCAATGTAAGAGGCCTCTATTTAACAATCAAAAGAAGCAGACTGGCAGAAGCACAACAATTTATCATACTTAAATTTTGGAATCAACCCAAATGCACAGCAACTGAAGAACAGACAAAAAAAGATGTGATATTTTTACAGAATGGAGTGCTACTCAGCTATAAGAAAGATAACTTGAGGCCTTTATAGGTAACTGGATGCAACTAGAGACCACACTTACAAGTGAAATAAATCAGACTCACATGTGCAAATGTCATGTTGCCTTGAAGTATAAGAAGCTGAAAGAGTAAATAAAATTGGAAAGGTACAATACACACTATGAAAGGAAAAGAATCTGTTGTAAGGGAAAGAAAAAGTGAGATGAGGAAACGAACAAATCTATATCTATATCTGTATCTATATCTATCTTAGCTTGGATAATTGTTCTGCTGAATTTTGCTGGTCTACTGAATGGAGCATTTAATACTTGTTTCTTCGTTTTAATTTCTTATAATTTTTTTATTTAGCAATTTTGTGTCCTTATATCTGGTAATGTAAACCAGTTTGAAGACAACACTGTCATGTCTTCAACAACCATTGTTGAATTCCTATTACTTGCTGAAATTCTGCATCATTTCTAACTTTCTTTCCTTTTATTATTTTGTAGTCTCTTTTAAAAATAAAAATACAAATAACAGGTCAAAGAGGGAATCTTAAAAATCTAAAAATACATGCAACTAAATTATTAATTTACAGTACAGATCAATGTACAAGAGATGATGTCACAGGATATCTACTAAGAAAAATTAATCTTGAAGTGATTGTAATCCTTTTATCTCTGTAGTAAATATATAGGCCTTTTGCCAGCTATGGCTCCCAAAATTTGTAATAGAAGAGGTACTGGGAAAATGAACTCAGGCACAGTAAAGGTCTCCAGTCAGTGTTATGGCGTACGTGTAGCTCTCTCCTCCAAAGCCTCACGTAGTCATGGGGCTTCTAGAGTTTGTGATTACTTCAAGATCCAGTGCTGAGATCGTGGATGTGAGTGCTATACCCACGGACAGTGCTGCCGCTGCCTCTGTGGCTGCCTTTTTGCTCTTGCTGCTTTTGCTGTCTCCTGCAGCCATGAACTGCTGTCCTCTGCCATGAGCCACCCTGCCTTCGAGTCAGCCAGCTATGCACTGAAACCTCCATGAACTGAGCTAAGTAAATAAACCTTTCCTTTCTTAATTTTGGCTGTTGGGCATTTTGTCCCAGCAACAAGAGACGGTACTTGTAGAATGAGCTACTGTTTGACTGTCAATGCCTAACATCTCTATGTCTACATCAGAAAGGCATGAGACAAGGAACCTGGGAAAGGACAGGGCTAGTTTTAGAAACCTGGGTCCAGACCCAATCAGGTACTCTTGGGCAAGATACTCACCCTTTCTTTACTCATTTCTGAAATAAAAATAATCCTAGTGAAACATCTATGTTACAAGGCTATTGAAATATATATATATATATATATATATATATATATATATATATATATATATATCTCCAAACACAGATAAGATAGTTCAAGCACTTGTAGTAAATGTTAGCTGAAATATTATTTAGATAACTGGAGAAAGGCCTTAATTACCCACAATGGTATGAAATCACGTGTTCATTGAAGAAACAGTGCACTCTATCTCACCAAGTTTGAGAAAGAGCATCCCCGCCTCCAGGGATCTCATGCCCAGAATAAGCACAGGCCTGGCCACCATCAGCCGCAAGGCTATTCTAACTCACCAGATCTGGTGATTTCTCTAAAACCAAGCTCACCACTGTGGCTGCACAATGGAATCATCAGGGAGCCTTAAAAACACTGATGCCCTGGCTCCATTCCACAGATTCTGATTTAATTACTCTGTAGCATGGCTAGAGCTCCCCAAGAGATCACAATGTTCAGCCAAGTTTGGAAGGCCCTGCTTCAGGGAGTAAGATTTCAATGCCTCCATAATCTAGTGATTTCCATATGTAGGCAAAATCACTCCCAGGCGGTCTCCAGGCACCAGTAGTTGGCTAGTAACATGCTGTTACTCTTCAAAGCAATTCTAGAAGTTAAGTAATGGCAAAAATAATGCCTCCCCCTTCTCTGCTGCTGAATTGCTCTATTATTATAAATTGCATAAGCAAAGGAGTGTTAATGGTACTGAAGCCTAACATGACAGAGATATTTATCCTCCGCAGGCTAATATTCAAATGAAACAGAGTGAACAACATTGGAATCCAGAAGCACTTCCTGGCCTCTGCATTCATTATTCTGCTTAATGCTGCATCTTTCCCTTGTTTATGACAATGATGGTTCTGACAGGCTTGGATTCGCCTGTTCATAAAGTCCCTGTCATTTAAGGTGATTCATGTTTGGATGGTGGAAATTCCTATGGGAAGAACATGTAAAGGAAATATTGGGAAATCCTGAGTGCCTTGTGGATGACTTATATAACGGTGCTACAGATGTGGAATGTGAAGTTAAACCTCAAGCGTGAATGGTCCTATTAACGACTGCTCTAATGAGCTGTGGGTTGTCATAATATGAGGAAAAGGAACTGGAAGAAACATGAGATATGATTACTCTTTGGGGTAGGGATCCATGTGGGGCACTTGCATGAAGTTGTCTGCAGGGTTCAGGACCTTGGCTGTCAGTAAAGCTGGAATCTTCATGTCTGGCAACAACATTGAAAACATACTTTAAGGGCCACAGCTTAAAAGAAAAAAAATCTTTCAGTATCTGTTGCTGCTTTTTATGAAGAGTCAGTTTTCTGGGTGGATCATGAGGATACTGCCCTGTGGACTGGAATATTTCTGAATGTGCCACAGGGGGTCAGCAGTCCAGGAGGCCTGCAGGCTGGTCTTTGGTTTCAGCACTGTTAATATTTGATGCAGCTTAACTCATTCTTTTTCTTCCATTATTCTATTGTGAAAGCTGGATGCTGCTTCCTTTCTGTTACTAGTTCTGTCTTATTCTTCTCCATATGCTTAGAATGTAGGACTGCAAACTTACAAAGAATTCTGATGCCGTAGAAAAGGTGCAAGAACTCCTTGCCTGACCCATTACATATCCAGAATTAAGAGAAGCCCATGCAGATACAGGCCCCAAGGTCTTGGATTGCTATTATTTCTCAATAAGTACTTTTAGAAGCTGTGAGATGTAATAAGGATATAAAAAGAGAACTGTATTTTTGTCTTTGATAAAAAGAAAGATCTAGTACATGGATCACATAGATGATTGTCTTTAGGAAAGAACCGTGCCACATTCTGAGATTCTATTAAGGAACTAGGTATGCTATCAACAGGGGATGACAGAACACAGAGACCTAAAACAGCAATTCTCAACACAGCAATGTTATTTTTTTGGGGTTGAGTATAACTATGTGTGGCTGCAGTAGTTCATAACTCAACCCCAAGAAAATAACATTTAATAGGTAGTGTACTATATACAAATAGCCAAAAGCAGGATGCTGAAGCATCCCTGGACATCTCGAATTCTCTGAGTACCACATCTGGAGGTTTATGCACCAACCACATAAAACGTGAGGTAGAAAGAGGGGCTCCTTTCTCTCCATGTTTCATAGCCACACAAACCTTACTCAGGGCACGGCAATCAGGACTCACACAGGTGACATGGGAGAAAACAGAAGGACTCTGTATTCCCAGTGAACAACCACCCCAATGTTTTCATCCAGCTACACCAGCCAGCACAATCTGTGCAGCCCACCCTCACTTGGGGCTGTGTTGGCTCTCCCACATGAGGAAGGAAGTCTACACCAGTGAAGTTAGCAGAGTCCTGACTTGAAGCAGGTCATTTGTCTGCACAAGCACCCAAGACGTTCTCCACTGTAGGAAACATCATGTTGAAATTCTTCTTCTAAGTTTTAATGGCCATAATTAATGAGATAATAGCCTTTTCATCATACTGGTTCTCATGCATGGTTAACAAATACCATAGTCATGCCTTTCAATCCCATCTTACTCCTATCCAACTTTACTGGGCCTGGCCTCTGGAGGTATCTGTCATCCCCTGTTGGTAGCACACCAATCTACTGAGCTCCTCCATGTCATCTCAGTGCCTCGTGCCCATCTGGTCTCCTGTCCTGAGTGTTTAGCCTCACAATCATCATCTTTTTAATGTCTGTCCTGGTTTTATCTTCAATTTTGTATGATATCTTGCTTTTTCCTAACTATAGTAGGGATCAAATAATATAACAACCATTGCTAAATGCCTATCATCTTTTTTTTTTTTTATTTACAACATCCGAGAGCCTGAAACGTGGTTAGACACTTAGCAGGAGGTTAATAAACACTTGGGGCAGGTGTGACTCTAAGCACCGCCAAGTACCCTGGAATATGAAGGGCACAGGTCTCTAACCCTCACCTGAGGTCTCCATCAAAGGCTGCCCAACTTCCTAACAGCACAAGTCTCACAACCAGACTCAGTCAGCCCTGGGAAATGACAGTTGCAAACTAGGGTCAAGCATGCTTGCAGTCGAAGTTTTATAATCAAATTTATATCACTGTTTCTACATGTTCAATGCCCAGCATAGGGGCTACCACATGGAAAAAAGTGCTGAGCACATGCTGCTATGCAGGCATATAATGTAATCTATTCCTAGAGTCCAGCTGCCCCAGGAACAGGGTTTAAATCCACAAGCATATGTCAGCCATATTTTATGTGCACAGATAGAAATTATGCAGATTCAGAGATAAAACATTTTCTCCTCTGTAACTTTTAAACACTCTTAGAAGTACTCATAATAAACTTTTTGTTTGCTGGCTGAGCCCAACCTGAGGGCAGGCTGGCACAGCATGTGGTGATGGGATTGAGCCATGGTCCCCTACGCTGCCTAATCTTGCCTATGCAGATGCTTTAGACTGTTGAGTTATCTTGCTGGCCTCGCAATAAACTTCTTAAGTGTTTCAAAATGCTGGAGAGAGTGATTTTCATGTGTACTCATTACAACTACTTAATGCATGGGCAAACAAATGCATGTATCTAAACACAGTCTTTCTACCAACTTTCAATACTTTATGTCTCTTATTACACACACACACACACACACACACACACACACACACACACACACTCCTATTGCTAAAACCAGGCACATAAAGGTCTACACCATTAGCAAACAGAATTTTCTGTGATGACAGAAATGATCTTGACCAATGTAGTCAAGACTGCTAATGAGGCCTTTGAAATGTGTGATACTGATATTAAGGACCTGAATATTTAATTCAATATGATTTTAGTCAACTTTAATTGCAAATAGCCATACTCAGAGAGTGACTATGTGTGGGACAGCAGCTTCAGGTGGTGCAATCTCTATTTGAAGACCCTGTTTCCTTCTGCCTGGGTTCATCGCATTGCAAACCTCGTTCTGCCCCTTCCATTCCACTAAAGGTGCTCTGACCAACCTGGGCCATTCATGACTTCTTGATGCAAAGCACAGCAGCCACTATAGGAACCACCTTTCCTCATTATTTAAGGCTAACATTCAATCTCTGCATCTAAAACTGCTTTCTTTTCTTGGCTTTTAAGGTGCCCATGCCCCCTGGCTTCCTGCTGCCCTCTATGGTTGTCATCCCAGGTCTCCTTTAAATGTACCCCCTCTGTCTTTCATTTAACTGCTTTGTGCCTTCTGAATTCTAATCTCTTTTCACTCTAAATATTTCCAAAGAATCTCATCTACCCCTGTATTTCAAATTTGCATCAATACTCTAATAATGCCAAACTCTACAGCTCTCAGCTGGATTTCTGTCTTAAACAAGATCCCAGATGTTTCACCATCTCCTTTGTGTCTCCCCAGATGCAACCCAAAATCATCCTTCCAAACCAGCAGCCACCTTGCTGGTCTAACACTGAATGACACCAGCTACAGTGCCCAAGATCCTCCCTCTTCATCCTACCTCCAGTGCCTGGCAAGCAGTACATAAATGTTCAGTATTATGCCTCTCTGGTATTATGAAACCTATGCTTCTGGTCTCTTAGAAGCTCTGGAATTTTTCACTGCTGTCATCTCTGACTCTGCTCTGGTAGCTGACAAGTTTTTCCACTGGCACACCACAACATCTCTCTGCAGACCCCCAACTTGTTCTCCTCAGAGCTGTCACAGAGCTATTTCTAACTGAATTCTGATAATATCATCTTTCTGTTTACAGCTCTACAGTGGCTCCCTGGTATGAACAACCCCAAAGGTGCATAAAGCTAAGGGACTTCTTTATAACTGGTTTTCAGTGATACCTCTGGCCTCATCTCAAAATTCTCTGACCCCAAACCCAAAACTCTACTTAAATGGATTCCAGCCACACGACGTCACTGAGCTCTGCCTTGTCCTAGGGCTGTGTACACTGCCACCGTTGTCTGCCCACTTGGCCTCTGTTTACCTTCCCCTCTCCCTTTCAGCTTTCACTCCCTGCTCTGGGAGTCAATCTTCAACACCATACAAAAGTGGGTTTGATGCTTTTTCTAAGACGAGGTTGTTCGGATGAGGCTTCATGAACATGAGGTATTCATGAAAGAAGAAGAAATGTAGACACTGAGCAGTAATGCCAAGGATGTGCACTCACAGAGAAGGGACATTGTGCAGATGTAGCAAGAAGGTGGAATCTGCAAGTGACAGAGACACTTCAAAAGAAACCAAGTCTGGAGACACCTCCAACCTGGACTCCGAAAGTGCGAGAGAATAAACTGCTGCCATTTGCACCATGCAGGCTGCACTGCTTTGTTAGAGTAGCTTAACAAAGGAACAAATGTGGACAAACAATACCTGTCACATAGGGTCACCCTCCTAGAACATCTTGTCTGTGTGCACACATGCTTCTATCTTACACACGCGTGCATTCACTTGCATTCATTCTTGCCACCTGAGTCAACAGCAGCACATGCTTATTGCTGCTGAGCTGCAGTGCTGTGAGTGTTCCCTGACTCTTCTCTTTCTCACCTCTCTGATAGCAAACACTGCTGGCTCTGCCTTCAAAACATGCTTAAGAGTCTGAAATCATTCTTTTGCCATAACCCAGTCCTGGCTACTTTCACCTGCTGCCACTGCATGCCTCCCCAGAGTCTATTCTCAACCTAACACCCCAATAATCCTTTCAAAGCTAGGGCCACATCACCCCATCCTTCTGCTTGGGCCTTTCCCTCCTGCTCAGGGTACAAGCCTACGTCCCTCTGTCTACAAGGTCTCCACACCCTTTCCCTACTTCCTGGATGCCTCTTCTCTCCCTTGCAAGCTGGCCTCTCCCATCTTCTTCTGGCATGGCAGCAGGCTCCTCTTCCCTGGAACCCAGTGGCTCACTCCTTCAAGTTCCTGCTCAGATGTCACTATGCTAAGGAAACCTGTTTGCTGTCTCATTTAAGACTGCAGAGCCAGTGCTGTGATTCCAGCGCTCTGGCACTGCAACGCAGGAGAATCATGGAACTGACCCAAGCCTTGGCAACTTAGTGACTCAGTAAGAGACTATCTCAAAATACAAAAATTAAAAATGGTCTGGGAATGGAGTTCAAGGTGGCAATTGGGTCCAATTTTAAATCCCCTCCTCCACACACAGGATTAAGATAAACTCCTCAGAAATCCTAACTTTTAGACTCATTTATTGTTCCTCCGTTAGTGGAACTGTGTTTCCCCAGGCTACATAACTTATTTTCCTAGTTTTATTTTTACTGCCTCCCCCAAGTAGAATACAAGTTCTATAGCCAGGCTATTTGTGTGGATTTCACTCCTTGGTTCCCAGTGTCTATGACAGTGTATGGCACACAGTAGGTACTCAATTATAGCTGTTGAAGGAACAGTAACTAAAAAGACTGTGTACTCCCCAATGCCTGTATGAATGGATGTCAGGATTTACTACTTGTCTCCTCAGGAAGCCAAAGCGAAGGGAAATCCTCTAACCATTATTTTTAGGGAAAAGAGTTAACCTACATTCAGATGCCAGCTCGCACTCTTATACACCACTTCCTCTTTGAAGAATTACCTCAATTTTTTTTTCCAGCTGACAACTCTAAAGAGCTTAAATTTTACTCCTGAAAGGTTTTGCTTAAACATTTACTCATGTTTGGCCCCTAGAGGCTCATCTATCATGTTAATATCCTCAAATACAGCATTGCTTTTAAAAGACAAACAAGTTCACTCCAACCAGCCCCCCACGAACATTACACTTCCCAGCAGTAACCATGGTGTCTGAAAATAAAAGAATGAATTTCCTTAACTGCTGCTCTTGCATAGTCAAAGCAGCTCCAGAGCCAGCTGGACAGCATGTCCCATCCCTGGGAGGTCTTGGACACAGCCAGCTGTGAAGGTGGAAGGTGTGTCAAGACCATCCTGGGGCCTCCACTATGGCAAGGAGCAATCAGCTGAGATTGGGGCCAGAGAAACCAGATTCTAATAGCAATTAATGTGATGAATGAAAATTCAATAAGAATAATGAGAAAAACTTCCTGAGAAGAAAAATGATCAGGCTTTGATAAACTCCAATAAATGAGAAGCCACAGCCCTCAGCAGGCTGCCAGTTGCCCAGCTAGGATGCTCAGTGTGTGTCTGCTCTTCACCTCAGCTCCCATGGCACAAGGGTCCTTTCACACTCTGACAGGTGGTCCTTCCAATGTCACGCATCTCCAGCTGAGACTTCTAATCAGAAAACACTAAAGGGACATGACATCATAGAGCTCTCTTGTCAGTGAAGGTATGGAGTCTTAAAATGCAATTGTAGCTGTGCAAAGAATGAATGAAAGCTCACATTCCAAGATATGCTGAGAGAAATGCAAATGAATATTAACATCATCATAAGTCCACAGTTCTCCACATCATAGTCTTTCCAATCATGTAAGCCTAGCCCTTTGGAGGCTGAGGCAGAGGGATTACTGCAAGATCAACGCCAGTCTGGGCTGCCTCGTGAGTTCCAGGCTGGCCTACCATAAGGGCAAAACCTTGTCTCTAAAACAAAAACCAAAGAAACAAAAATCATAGCTTTTCCAAAGAAAACTGGCTCACTCCATCAGGTTCCCTAGACACCAAGAAGATAATCAATCTACCATTCAGCCCTACCACTGACAAGAAAAATGTTAATACAGGTTTAGATCAAAATTCTAACTTTGCAAAGAAAACTTCTCAAAGCTTCCTCATTGAAAAATGCTTCATTTTGTTTATATTAAATGATACTTGGGAGATAAGTCCAGAAAAGGACATGAACCAACCACTAGTCAGTAATGTCTTAGGGCAAATCAATTATATATATATATATGTATAATTGGGGAGGCTGAGTGAGACAGGAGAATCACTACGAGTGCAACCTGTGTAGTGAGACTCTGTGCCAAACAAATAAATCTTACAAAAAAGGCTTTTCCCCAAAGCTTATCAACAAATAAAAAAACCCAGAATATTAATTACTACTATTAGCATGCCACACGCTGCTGCAAAAGGATTATGTGTACCAACTTCCTTACTGCTTGTCACACAACAGCACCAGGTGGGTACTAATGATGTCAATCTTTCAGATAAAGAAAGTAAGAATATAGCAGTTAATCAAATGGCTCAACTGAGGTTCAACCCAGGCAGCCCAGCTCCAAACCAAGTTTACAAAGAGGCAACACGCTGAGATCACCCAGTAAGTGCTTGCTCCCCACAAGTCACAGCACTACGGGAGGGTTTTCACATTCCAGGACCAGGATTCTCGAAATCGTGTGAAGTTATGATTGCATGCAAAGAAGATACAGAAGAAATAATGGCCCCCGTTGGAAAGGTAGAAAAATGTATCTCATATTTGTAGAGAATGGAACTGGAGACCAGAGCAGCTAAGATGGCTGTTATGGTTTGTGTCTAGTTGTACTCCCAAAAAGACTCATGTAAGTCATGGGGCAGATGCAGCTGAAGGAGCAGCGAGTGGTTTGAGGGGCGGGGCCAGGGACCAGGATGGGGTTTGAGGGGCGGGGCCAGAGAGGCATGAACCATTAAACTGGCTGGCCTGTGCTTTCTCGGAGGTGTGGAGAAGGTCGTCCTGGACACGGCAGCATCCCAGCCTCTCCTCCAGTGTCTTGAACCCTCCAGTAATGTAAGCTAAGTAAACCTTTCCTTCCCTCATTTTGAGTGTTGGGTATTTATCCCAGCAACGAAAGAAGAGTAAGTAAGACAATGGCTCATAATGTGAGCTTCAGGTGGATGTGACAGCATGTTCTTGGAGGACACAGAAGACAGGAAGTGAATCACCTGAGTAGTTACTAAAATGGAAATAATGGCTCTATAATTAGCTTTCTACTTTAAAAGTTAAATCAAGGGGGCAGGGTTTAGCTCAAAGTAGAACATCTGCCTGGCACTCACAAGGCCCTGGGTTTAATTCCCAACATGGCCAGAAAAAGTCACACCAAAATATCAAGAGATGCAGAGAAATAAAACTCTCTCGTGAAATCATTGAGAAATAACCACTATCAAAGTGGTTATTTTTGGTTTAGATTAAGCTTTTAATCTCTTAAATTAAAATCAAATAAAAATTTACTCATCACTCTGTAGTCTCCAAGGAGGCACCCTTTCCAAGGCCAATCCTCTCTGGTCCCATTTCTAGGCCCCTGGGAGTTTATTTATTCATTCAACAATCAGTCTAAATATGGGGCACTATTTTAGTGTTAGAGACAGCAATACAAGAAATGGTCCCTCTTTTCAGCCCAGGGGGCACTGAGTCAATGTAACCTCAGGATACAAGTGCAATCAATGCGGTCACATGCTAATCGACAAGCACAGGACACAGATGCTACAAACAGGGAATGCCTTTGCGCCCCTCGAGTGCCCCTCACTGTTTTCTGGTTCTCTCTGGTATGGTTTCTTTTCCTGGGTCTATTAAATATAGTTGAATGTCTTAAATTTTAAAGTAAAAGCAGAGCAAAACAAAAACGTCTGTTTCAAACCTTTCAGTTGGGCCCCTTAGCTTGCTGGCCAGCTGAGTGGACCTCTATCAGCCACAGCAAAGCTTTCGCCAGGGCTTCCTGGCCCTGTGTGCTCTAACCATCAGTCTTCCCACACCTTGAATGACACACACTGAAGCTCCAAACTCAGAAAACGACCAAACTCTGGTGTAGACTGATTACCACAGGGGCCAGCTGCCTTCATGGACCACCTATTCTCTTGATGTCTGTAAAATCTCTACCTTCTGGAGTCAGCAGATAAGCGCTAGCCACACTCAGAAGCCAGGCTGGTCAATAGCCTGTGTTTCCACCTGGCTGTCCAGTCCCCTGGAGTGGCACATGGCTGCCCCAGCTGAGGTATTCTAAATATATGGTGCAGATTACGGCCTGGGCTGCAAGCAGAAGGTGGCTTCATACAGAATGCCACTGCTCACACCGGTTTTCACAAAATGACTGTGAATCATAATGTTGGAAAAGAAGGAAAAGGGAGAAACAGTCTACAAAAATAAAAATAAAAAGGCACTGTTGACAGAAGTCTTTTTTTGGAGAGCAGTAAGTAGGGGTGTTTTCTTCTTTTTCCTCTGGCCATTTGAGACACCTATCCATTTCCTGGGAGTCTGGGAAGGTTAATACGAGTTAGCAACCACCCTATGATGCCACAAGGAAAGGGATGCAAAACGCCAGAGTCCTGGTTCTGCAAATGCTGCTTAGGGGTCACAAGGAGGGAACATCAGTGTTCCTGCAGAGCCAACTGGTAAACCTGCTCAGCGCGTTCTACCCACAGCTCTCCCCAGCACCCCCGGGGAAGGCAGGCACCCAGCTCCAGAGCGCTAGCCACAAACTGCCTCTAGAGATCCCATAATCACCTTCTTCAAAACCACCCCAACTTTGCAGATTGCCTCCTCCAGTCTTGATAATTAGGGCAAAGATTGCTCCAGATGGAGAATGACCTGAAATTTTATTTTTCTCCAACGGATTCTTCCCATGGGCAGAGCAGCATGGAGTCTGCAGGATACCATGCTTCAAATTCTGTGTCTGCTTCAACTACCCTATCTTGTCACATTTGAGGAGTCAAACCGTCTTCTTCCGTCCCTCCAACATGGCTTCAGCTCTAATCTTATTGTGAGGTATGATAACACATTTTCAAGGTAGAATATACAAAATATAATATCACCTATGATCCTACCTCATAGAAAAAAGTACATACTTTGATACAGTATTTTTAATCTTCTTAATATTTTTCTTTACACAGCTAAAACTTTGCAATTATTATCATAATTAAACTTGTAGTTTTCCTCATGGAAAGGCTTTGAGCCAGGTACTTGATATTTATTGAAATGGTGTCTTGTAGCTTCAGTACTACACTACATAGGTACTATACAAATTTAACAGTCTCTCATTATTAGACATCTGGTTTTTTTTTTGTTTTTTTTTTGGTACTGTGGATTGAGCTCAGGGCCTTGCAGGTAGTTATGCCACTGACTAACTCCCTAGCTTGGGTGTTGCTATTTACCATGTATGGTTTTAATATAAATAGTCATAGACACTCGAGAATAAGCTTTGAGAAATTAAAGTACTTTGAAAAAGTATGATCATTTTAAAGACATTTGATACAGATAACCTTAGAGAATAGTTGTGCCAATTTATACTACCACGTGTAATCTTTCATTCCATCTTCCCTTACCAATATCATACATTGTCCTTTTTTAAAATTGTGTCAATGTCATATACAGCTGCTAATTTTTCTTACTCTCAGGTATGAACAACAGAATACTGTATCATATCATGTAACAGATACAAGATTCCTGTACTCTTGTTTTGTGGTCTGTTCATATCTTTTACCCATTCATTTTTCATTATGTTTATCTGGGCTTAAGTTTAAACAGCAACTCATGTCTTGCTTATATATGTGTTTAATTAAATATAGTCAGCCCTTTTTATATTTCACTTTTGAGTCTTTCTGAATTTTCCAATAATTTGCAGAGAACACGACTGATTCTGAGCAATTTTAGTATGGAATTGAAGGGTGCTGTGACATATTTTTATATTCCATGCACTTTTTCTGAGGCCAGTATCTGCAACTTTTCACGAATTCCAGTGTAATATAGTTTGTGGGCAGAGGTTACAGAGATTAATGATTTCATTAAACTTGAAAGGCAAGCCAAAAGTACACTCTGTACTATTCATACACAAACTCTACTTATTGACCATAAACATATTCATAATTTGAGAAGGTTCAGTCATGAATTTTAAAATGAGTAATGTGTTTACACTGTTGCCTTACAGGAACATTGGTAATTACTGACAATCTTTCAGAAATGTCTAGAAATTTATAAGATTTAAGCAACAAAGTACAATGGGTAGGAAAAACAGGATGTCTCCTCAGAGAAGCCCTTAGCTAGGGTCAAGAGCACAGACTATATTCCGAGAGGAACCAACACACCCTTGCATTATGCTAGATGTGTAGCCAGACTCAGTAGATGTTGTGGAATAAGTAATTGTCTCAAGGTCACAACTTCTTTGTGTTTTCAGGGCTCTTCTGATTCAGCTCACATCTGCTGCCTGTCTCTCACCTCTCTCCACACCCAGCTACCTGAAGTCGGTGCCATCTATCCCCTGGGAGGCCTGCAGACCGATGCCGACCTTCGCCCATGACAGGCTCGACTTCCTTACCCTGGGTTTTGCCCCAAAGGCTTTCGTGATAATAGTGTATACCACTTGAACACCAGATGTGCATTGGCCTCACAGCTTTTCCACCCCAGAGCCCTGCTCCCGGGCCTTGCTTGCCAGCAGCCATTGCCAGAGCAATGGCACAAATGCTCTTAGTTAGTACGCTGCAGTGTTTAGCCTCTGAAGTGGTAACATACTGGGAAATTATTTCCAAGCTGGAAACTCATCTTTATGGTAATCAGCTCAGTATGATCAGACAAAATGTAAACAGGGATGGTTCTGTATTTTTGTCTGTCGAATTAATCTTGTTGTAAAAATAAAGATCTGGGTCTTCCTCTTTTGGCCTCTGCACCCTCACTTTCTGTATGTTCATATTTGTGTTTGATATAAGAAGATATGATGTAGCACTCACCTAACTGGGAAAGAGAAGACATCGATAAATACTAGTGCTGCCTTGATTTCTTTATTGAAAAAGTTATCATATAAATATGTTCACAATAGCTTCATCAAACCCTCTTGAGAAATATCTACAGAAAATCCTAGGATGCCACAGTGAAATAAAAAGAACTGGCACTGGCCGTGATACCTCAGCACCCCGCCACCTTTCGGTCCACTCAGAGCCCCTCCATGAGCCGTAACTATTTTTAAAGCATTTTAGTTAGTTTCTCAGCTTCTAGTTTCATTTTGTTTTGAGACAGAGACTGGATCTTATTACTTTAAATAATTAATTTGCTTAGATATAATTTTCCTGCCATGAATTTTCCAGGAAAAGAACACTAGGCAATTTGTTTTGGTAAGTAAAAGTTGTATAACTGTGACTACATCTAATTTTATTTTTTCTTTTTGGTGGTGCCAGAGATTGAACTCAGGACCTTGCGCTTGCCAGGCAACATCTAATTTTAGAGCACTTTATCACCCTCCACCCCCACAAAGAAACTAGACTGGCTTGCAGTCACTGCCCACACACCCACGCATTTAGAGCCCCAGCGACCCCTACTCTACTCTCCATGTCCCTGCACATTTGCTCATTGTGGCTGCTGTACATAAATGAAATTACACACATATAATCTTCCGTGTCTGTTCTCCGTCAATGTTGAAGCATGTGTCAGTACTTCTTGTCTTCCTGGGGCTGAACACCTTCGTGTTGTAAGTATACGGCATGCTGTGTTGATCAGTCCACCCACTGATGAAGATCTGTGGTGCTTCCATCTCTTGGCTGTTACGAATGATGCTTCCACGAACACTCATGTGTGACTTCTGTGAGTATATGCTCTGGTTTCTCACATGTATATGAGTCATAAGGTTTCTCTGCATTTAACATTTTGGAAAACTGCCAGACTATTTTCCAGACCTAACTTTACTCTAACACATTCCACTCTGATATCAGAATGACTCAGATAAATGGCAAATGTCACACAACATTTAAAAGATCCCGTAGTTCCCCAGGCCCCATAAAACAAATGAGAAACAAATGGTATACAACCCTGGACAACTGTGGCCCTGTGTAACTCTTTGGGGTTGTCACCTTGCCATCATTCTTCTCCCACCACAGCCTATTATGTTTCTACTTAACATTCTAGTATCATCTCATTACTTGTAGTCCTCTGAATAGTCCAAGCGGTTCTGCACATGTGTGCTGCTTAAAACATGCCCCGCCCCCAGGAGACATACACACTATTGGACTGAATCAATTTAAATTTGTCTTTTAAAGCCATGTTCAAAAGTGTCTTTTTCTGTGTTCTTCTTGACCTGTCCACCAACACACAGTGAATTCTCTTCCTCCATTCCTGCCTCCCTCCCTTTCCCTCTCTCCCTTCTTCCCTCCCTCTCTTTTTCCTTCCCTCTCCCCCTCCCTTCCCCTTCTCTGTTCCTCTCCTCCCCCTCTTCCTCCCCCCTTCCTCTCCCTCTCTTTCACCCACTGATTGATGGTCATGTGCTGTCATTATCCACATACTTGGTTGAGTGTTCTCGCCCTGGTCTCTGGGGCTTGGGGGTAGAAGGAACTACATCTAGCTTTTCCACCTTCTGCACTGACTCTGTCTAAGTCATGTCCAATGAATTCAGAGCACTCAGTATCCAAGTCTTTAAAATATTGAAGCATAAATCTTGCTGTATCCCATTACACACCTATTTTTTTCATATAACTAGCCATGAAGTTTCAAGCAGCCCTTAGCTGCATTACCTCCTCCTACAATTTAATTTCCCCTGGCTCTCCTCTCTGCTGTCAATAACCTCCCTAGGAAAACCTTCTGATGAAGTCACCTCTCAGAATTGCGTTCCAATTGATGAACAATGTGGAACCCTCCAAGACTGGAAAGTTCAATTACTTCCCTCCATCTGTGTCCACAGAAAAAACAAGAGATTGAGGACAAACAGAGGGCCTATAGGGTTTAGACAGTAATCTCCATTACTGAGCCACACTCCTTGGTTTATCCCTCTCTCACCTCAGCTCCTAGGGGCCAGGAATGGGAATGACATCACCTAGGGCAGCTTCCCCTTTACTCTGGAAAACAACAAGCCCAAAGCCCTCTGTCAGAGCCCACTACCACTAAACAACCTCCTAGGGAATGAATGGAGCAGGAATGAAAGAAGCCGCAAGCCTTCTTCTTGCTTATAGTCAAAACCCTCTCTCATTACTGTCTCCCACAGCTCCCCTTTCTGTAGGGAGATCAAGCAATTCTGACTTATGGTGCAAGAAGACAGAAATCCCACCAAACACAGGGAGGGATTTCTATCTACAAATGGGTCCTGTTCAAAAATGTATTTGTACAGATTCAATCCTTGGCATGCCATGCTGGCCCCCACCCCCAGCACATGCTTAGATGGTGACTGAGAATAGGCATGGAGATGTGTGCTTGCAATCCCAGTGCTTGGGAGGCTTAGAACAGGAGGATCACTATGAGTCTGATCTGTACAGTGAGACCCTGTATACCATGTACTAAATACAGAAGAAAAAAAAACAAAAAAACAACTCACTGCATTTGTAAGTTGCTCAGAAAACATTACTGGTGTTCTGTAATTCCAGAACACTAGGAGATCAAGGCAAGGGGGATGACAAAATGCACCACAGCCTGGAAAACTTATTAATATCTGTCCTTAAAATAAAAATTAAAAATTGGGTAAGGGGCGCAGCTTAGTGTGAAGGCCCTGGGTTCAATCCCCAGTGTTGCAACCAGCTGAATGAGATAGAAATATTATAGACAGGGATAGGCCTTCAAGGACACAGTATGGAAAACAAAGCCACATTGCAACTTTGGGAGAGATAGACCTCTGCTGTGGGCCAGAAAGAAACGTAAACTAATGCAGCCACATGCTTCCCTAGGAGGGGGTACCAGGGATTGATATTGTAAATAGGTATCAGTCACCTGGAAGCCCGAGAGAGTAACTGACCCAATCCCTGTAGGAAAAGCCCATTCCATATTCATGGCCACTTGCTGACTTGCTTCCTCATTTGGTCCTAGATTTTATCAATTTTACCTGCGTAATGGTACGTGTAACCTTATTAGTTGACCACAGTTTTGTTCCACTTCATACCCACCTAAGTGAGTTCCCATGTTCTCCACCTTAGACCCACCTGACCACGTGGTTTTACTCTGTAAAAATCCCTAGAAAAGACAGCTTCCTGCACAACCCATTTGGGCCCCCCTTCTGATCCTATCTCGGATGGGAACTTTCTTTCCCCCGCAAAAAATACTCTGATCTTAACCTCCCCTGCTCCTAAAATTCATTCTTTGGTTTTAGAGAACAAAACTCAGCTCAGGTATCTTTGAGGTTGGGACTTTCATTCTGCTGTATCACCAGTACTTCAAGAAATGAAACAAAAAGAAAGCTTAGAGGCAGTATGATCTGTTGTGACGAGGTGCTCAATATCTTTTCAACCCTATGGCACGGCACTTATAGTGCTTTAAATACACTGACCCAAGCATGTAACTGTGGCAACCACCTAGTATAATTGAGAGAATCAGAATGACATCTTGTAGGAGCAGAGAGATAGGGAATGTCAATTCCACAAAATGGTAAAGGCAAAAGATAAGGGAACAGTAAATCACTGGTGATGTTTCTCTGGATCCCAAGCTCCAGCAAATGGGGAGGGGCACAGGGAAGAGAAAGAAAGACAGATGACTGCGTGGGACAGGAGCCAGAAAAAGAAGCATGAGGGATTTCTGAAGGGGATATGCAGCCTCCAGAGGCCTTTCAACACTTGGCTTTGTCTCCTGACCAAGGGTTTGCGTAGAGCAGTGACAGGGAGACAGAGGAGGGAGAGACCTCAGCTGCCCACACATCTGCAGGCATGCAGGGTGAGGGACACATGGAGCAGGATGGTGCCTCTCCTCTCTCTTCCTGGTCTCACACAGGACTCTGTCCACACTGAATGCCATAAAAGGCATCCTGGGAGGATTCAGGTAAAAGGAAGATAGGGATGGAAAATAATAGCCCCAAATTCTTACTGCGAGGAAGACATGGATGACTCCACACCCCCAATTTGGAGCAGTGTGTTCATCAGTATAAACTACTGCCACAAGAATAGCTCTTAAGAGAATACGGCATTTGAAAGAAGAAATCCAAACACCCAACACTATAACGCCAAACAATTTAAAAAATAAAATAAAACAGGACTAGGGTGCAAGATAGATAGGTTTTTAAAAAACAGTGACATTTCTTTGACCCATGGTCATAGGACACAGATCATGGGATTTGGGATTTTTTTCCTCCAACTTAGTGTTCCACTGGTGGAGTTCCAGATCAGGGGCATGACCACATCATTGTCATTCAGGAGTAAAACTGACACAACTCAGTTGTAAACTGCTGGGTTGTGCATGATGGCTTACATGAAGGCATAAGGTTATGAGGAGAGGTTATTGATTTACAGAGCAATGCAAGTCCACAAAGTGATCAATAGAATTTAAATTATTATTTTAAAAAATGGTCTCAGGCTTCTGCTTCTGCTCCAGCTCGAAAAAGCATCTCTATACAAAGAGCCCAGATTGGGGCCAGGGAGATGGCTCAGTGGAATATGCGCTTCCCTGGCAAGCACAAGGGCCTGAGTTCAATCTCCAGGTCCACCCAAAAAAACCAAAAAAAAAAAAAAAAGAAAAAAAAGAAAAATTTTATTTTTATTTTCTATATCTTTTCAACCCTATGGCACGGCACTTATAGTGCTTTAAATACACTGACCCAAGCATGTAACTGTGGCAACCACCTAGTATAATTGAGAGAATCAGAATGACATCTTGTAGGAGCCAAGTTGCCAAAGCTGAAGTTGCAACAAGAGTTCCAGCTTCATCTTCCACTGTCCACTGATCAGAAGACACCCACAGAAAGATGAAGGCCAAACTTAGGGTAGCAGGACAGCGACATCTCTTGAGATTGCCAAAAACACAAAAAAGAGAGCAAATCGCCTTCTGCTGTTTTTCTCCTGGAACCCCACTGGATGTCTGCAGAAGGATCACACAGAAGCTTTATAGAGGAACCCTCATGCTGTCCCCGGGAGAGGGGCCACAAGGCTCTGGGGCAGCAGGAAGTGCCTCTGGACCTTCTTTGCATTTTCTTGCTTATGGAACAAAAACCATACTGGTGGAAGAAGAGGCGACAGACTTTCTCACCTTTCTGGAACTGGGGAGAACTCACTGCAGGTGGGAGAAAGGAGGGATCAAAGAGCTCCAGGAAAACACCCCAGGAGCTGGCCCACAGTCCCTGCATGGAGCTGAGATGGAATCAGAGTACCAGAGATAGAACCACTTTCCATATTTAAGCTAAGGAGCTCTGAGTGACAAGTCACAGCAGAGTACTGCTGGGGTTTTTCTGCCCCTGGTTTTGTTTTTCTGTTTTGACAGCAGAATGGTGTACTGAAGAAAAGTACAGAGAGATCTTCTCTGAGACAGAGAGCAAAGGGAAGACCTGCATGGCGGGGTTGAACCTCCACCCTAAACCCAAAGTATCACTAAGGAAATCTGAAGCCTGTGCCTAAGGAGGGGTAGCCATACCAGCAACAAACCTCAGCCCCAGCCCAGCTCCTGACTACAGAAAGTCCCTGACTTACCAAGTATAAATTCAACTTACAATTTTTTTTAACCTTATTAGGGTATGCAAGCATGCCCACACAACCATCCTGGTTTTCACTTCAGTCTACTATTTCATACATTAAACAAACTTGTCAGTGCTTCATTACAAAACAGTTTGTGTTGGATGACCCTGCTCAAATGCATTTTGAGAATGTTTAAGGTAGGTTAGAACATGCTGTGATGTTTGCCCAGTTCTATCTATTAAATTTCAATGTAGGATATTTTCAATTTATGGTAGAACATAACCACAGTATTGTCAAGGAGCATCTGTGGATGAAACCTCCCTTCTTTGCACTGCTGTCCTCCCTGACACACACTAAGGACCTGGGGACAGGAGATGCCATTTCCAAGCATAAATGAGGCATTTCAGTCCTTGCTGCCTGTTCAAAATGTGTGGCTTATGCTATGAACTAAAGGGAAAATATGGTTCCCAACTATGTTACCATGTAATCATCCTAGATCTCCCCCAGCAGGAAACTAGAAGGAAATATAAACATGGAAACAAACAAACAAACAAAAAATGTGTGGCTTTCAAAAAAAAAAATTACAAGGCACAGGAAAGGCAAGAAACCTCTAATACAGACCAGTCATCAGAACCGTTCTCAGCTATAACACAAATGCTAGAATGGTTTACTGGGGAATTTTAAATAAGTAGGATAAATATGTTAAAGAAAGAGAAAATGGAAAGTGTAGACAGCATGTGGCCAGGTGGGTTCCTTCAGCAAAGTGATGGAAATTGTGAGAATCAGGTGCACATTCAAGACATGCAAAATTCAGCAACAGTGATGAACGCAGCCTTTAGTGAGCTGGCGAAGTCTATCCAGGAAATCGTTCATCTGAGGTAATCAATAAGATTATCTAAACTGAAACACAGAGGAAAAAAAAGGAAAACAAAAAAGACATACAAGTGCTGAGACTGTATCTGGGACAGTGTGTCCTACACATAATTGGAGCTCCAGAAGATGAGAGAAGAAACAGCTTTTTTAAAAAGAAATACTGTCATATGGGGCCGGGAGATGGCTCAGTAGAATAAGCACTTCCCTGGCAAGCACAAGGGCCTGAGTTCAATCCCTGGTTCTGCAAAAAAAAAGGGGAAATACTGTCACAGAATTGAAAAAAATGAGTGACAGGTATGAAAGTACAGATCTGAGATGTTCAGAGAATACCAAGAAGGAGAAATACAACAACAAAACCAAACGTATTCTAATTCAGTTAACAACATTGTGGAGAAGCACCTTCTTGTCTTGGGGAGGGGGTAGATTTTCAGACTTCCATAGACAACATCAAACCTTACTCAGACTAGTTTTTCATATGCCTTCCTACATTCTTATGATAAAGTTGATAAACTGGCACAATAAAAGATTAAAAACAAAATAAAACAATAATAACATACTAGAGTAAAATATATGTAAAATATGTGAATCTTTTCCTCAGGAATTTTTCATTTGATACTGTCAGACTATGGATGACTGCATCTGTAGAAAGAAGAAAAAAACAAGGAGATATGGCTAGACATAGGTTATTTTCATGCTTTTGATTATTTTTTCCAAGATGAAATAAAATACTACAATTGGAGAAAGGAGAGTGAAGGGTACACATGAGTTATCTGTGCTACTTTTGTTACTGTTCTATAATTCTGAAATTATTTCAAAATAAAACTTTGTCATTAATGGTTCTGCTACTACAGACTATGTTCAGAATTAATAACTGATGCCTAAAACAGCAAAGGAAAATATCTTTCTGAGAAAGCTACTCTCACATTCACATACACCCAACCCTCAGTATTTGAGTTTGGATTTATTTCAGATCTGAGGGCCATCCGAGATCCTAAGCGATTTGTGGTACTGCATTAAGGTAAAATCTCTTCCCATCTGAACAATGAACTAATGAAATATAATTGAAGAATTCTATGAATGCTTAAATTTTTTATTACAGTGAAAGACACACTGCCATTAATTCTGCTCAAAATCCTCCCTGTTTGCTTTAAAACCTCTTCTACCAGTGCTCTTTCTGCAGCATATCAGGAAGTCTTCTTTTGTGAGTTTCAGTACTTGTGTTTTCCTGCTGCCTCAAGGTTCTGAATTGATTCAAAACATCTCTCTCTCATGGTCATTCTAACTTTGGGAAAAAGCCAGAAGCGTCAGACCCAGTCACATGGGTGAAGACACCATGAGGTCTCATGAGCCTGTCTCTCCACAGGGAGGTGCTGTGCCCAACATTTACCTTATTTCTTGTCCAATTTCATAAAGACACTCATGAAAGAGAAATTCCAGAACTGCTTCAGGAAGTGGCAAGGACATCAGGGTAGGTGGCCAGAAGTGAAGGGGAGGTACTTTGAGAAAGATTGAGGGCAATATGTCACTTACTACAATGAAAATCTTTTAAAAATTTGAAACATGCCTTGTTCATTTTGATCACACTTTGTACAGTGGACCGGTAAGACTGGTCATACGGGTACTACATATAGCTTGGAATTTACATGAACTTTTCTTTCAAAAAGCTTGTAGCAACATCTATATATATATATGTGTGTGTGTGTATCAACAGATATAGACATTCCTCATTTTATGGCCGAGTCACATTCCTGCAACCAGGTAGTTAAATGGATTGGTTGTTAAATGAGTTGTATAGAGTATGCCAAGAAATGGCCAAAGGAAACTCAACCATGATGACTTTGTATTTATTTGCATCACTCTTACATATTGTACTGTAATATATGCAGAACATTACAGAACATACAACTATAGTACTTGTACTATACAGCACTATCAGCAAAACTTTTAGTAGTAAAGAAGAAGCTACCACAAGGCCACATGGCTGTTCATATTCTTGCACCCTAGTCTGAGTGTTGGTTTTAAGTATAAGCAGCAGGTCAAAAATCCAAACAATGTACCTTGGATATTGGAACAATTCTTAATCTATCTATCTATCTATCTATCTATCTATCTATCTATCTATCTATCTATCTATCTATCAGCCTGCTGACCTACCTACCTGCCTACCTACCTATTAAAAGTATGCCAAGGTGTGGACTCCCTTCTGGAAGGGTACTGCACAAAAGGGGCATTAAGAGGGCCAGGGACCAGGCCCTTCCATTCACCAGCAGCAGGTCCCTGGAGAAGTTACATTTCTCACACCCTCACTTAGCTTAGCTCCAAAATGGCAAACTAGGATACAAACACTGCTGATGGCTGCACAGTCAACGAATAGGGAAAGTTAGCTCTTCAATTACTGTTATAAGAAGTTGGGAGAGACTGGATGAACATGCATGAAGGGCTATGAAGCTAGATGGAGAACTGCAAAGAGCCCTCCAGCACAAGACACTGCTTAGGAAAAGATGAGAGGGCTTCAGGCTGGAGAACACAGAAAGGATTTCAGAGAAGAGAGTATAAAACTGGATACCCAAAGAGCTGGGCTTCCCACTGAGGCAGGCTGCTAGGAGCAGTGTCCGGGCACTGTGGGGAAGAGTAGCCCTCACTGACAGGAGAAGGGGAGCAAGGGGCAATGGGGAACGAAGTTCAGAAGGAAAGTTGGCATTCAACCATGGAGTCCTCCAAACTGTCCATCTCCAAACTGTGGATGTGTGTAAAATTGAAATGTATGTATAGTACTTCACTTTGGAGAATATTACAGAAATTTAAGGAGCTGATAAGTATGCCCAGCTGTTCTTTAAGGGTAAGAGGAGACATTTTGAATTCAATATTTTCTCCTGATTCTTTTAAGCCCTTTTCCTTTCATCATAATGCTACAATGATTCTGAAAGAACTTTATGGAGTTTGAGCAGTTGAAATAAAGATTTTCGTGATAACAGTCACGAATATTTGTGGATATTTGCTAAGGTTTTAATTTCCCTCAATACTCACATTGAAATTTAACTGGCATTGTAACAGAATTAGAGGATGGGACCTTAGAGGTGATTAAATCAGGAGTGAGTTGATGGGTTCTTGTATGGGTGGGTTTCTGATACAAAGCCTGAGTGGTTCTGCCCAATTTTCTCTCTATCCAACTCCATCTGAAGCAAGTTCATACAGTTTTCCAATATGAGACTTCTCTCAATGTTATGAATGTTTCAATTTCAAATTACACATTGACATTGACAACACGGACATAACACAAGTATCCACCTCACTGGTAAAGAGGAGATTAAGAGTATGCTTATAAAATGTTAGAAATCCCGCCTTGTGCACAGACACACAATCAGCTATAATAAATTACAGCAATCACTATCTCTGACTGTTGCAATCTCCAAGCTGCAGCAGTTTTGAGCACCAGGTACCTGCAACAAGTGCCATAAGAGGATTGTTAGGAGCAAAGGCGACACAACTGTACAGTCCACCTTCTAAATCCATTGTCCTTTCTCTCTACTGCTTCTTCCTGTCCTCTTGAGCTTGAAGGTAGGATTATGAAGCCCAGAGCAAAATGAAAATGTAGAAACTCTAATAAGAATTATCAAAACTTTTAAAATATTCTGCAGTAGCAGCATCTATCTTGGCAAGGGTTCTCCGGGCTGCAGAGCCTGACAGGAGGCCTGGGTCAGGTTCCTGCCTATGCTGGTAGAAATCCAAGGCTGGGATTCTTTCTTACAACCACCACAGGAAGAATTCACTCTGCAAAGTGAAGCCTTAAGCCACTTATTTGCATGCAAGTCTCTGATCCTGATCGCTAGACTCAGAATCAGAAGCATTTCTCCCTTCTTATAGGAGCATAAATCATCAGTAAATAGAAGGGGAGAAGTGGGAGTAAGATACAGGAGACAGGGGAGGCCCTGAAAGCCTAGTAATGTACATGCCTGGTCAGAACCCAGTGGCAAGCTTACACGGTCCTTCCAGCAGAACTGCCTGCTGTCCTGAAATCTCCTACCCATACTTCCCAGGAGACAAAAGTGAAGGATTCTGAAGCCTAACCTGCACTTGATACCCATTGCTGCCCTCCTGCCTGGGAGTCTCCCTACACCGCACACCAAACACAGGGTTGCACCCACTGCAGCATCCTACTCTTCCTCACTTCATACCAAGACCCCCAGCTGCCTTCAATGCCCAGAATGTCTTAGCTTATCAGTCACACCACTTCTACCCTGTGTCACCCAGTGACTGACAAAGAGATCCATCACTGCATGCACAGAGAGCAAAGGACCTGTTCCTGCCATACAACTCCTCAGTGGGTTACAGTCCTAGACTTGTCTGGAGAACCTTCAGCTAAGTGCTTGTCCCTTAAAGGTCACTCAGCAACAGACAAACAATGGAAGTCCCAAACTCAGTACTTCCAAGAGGTTTCAGTTGCAGAGTACAAGAAGCTAGGGCTGTCTATGCAGCCTGCTACAAATTTTTATGCCAATCTCCATAGGCACTTGTTTTAAAACATACCTCATGGTACCCTCTGTGGTGCTACAACAAAAGACCCAAAACTTGGTAATTTGTAAAGGACAGAAATGTATTTCTTCATTCCATGGAGAATGCGAAGCTCAAGACCAAGGTCCTTTCAGGTTTGGGCAGCTGTTGGGGCCTGAATTCTCAGAGGGCACCAGTGTTGTGTCCTCACAGGACAGAAGGCAGAATGGCAAGCTAGTGAAGGCCCCACGGAGCTTCCTTTACAAGGGCCCTAATCCCGCTCATGCAGGAAGAGTCCTCCTGGCCTAATCACTTCTTAAAGACCCCAGCCCTTAGTACTGTCACACTGCCAGCACCAGAAGTCCACAAGAGGAAAACTCCAGTGATGGCCTCAAAACCATCTTTCCTGCAGAGCATAGCGTGACTCCATCTCATCCCAAAGTGGACCTGTTGGGCATCTGAGTCCTCTCAGCACCCTACTCGTCCTTCAGCAGGTGGAGGAGGCTGAGCTGCACGACTGGGGGCAGAGCAATCCCACAGAGACAGCGGCCACAGGCAGGTCACAGAGGCCTCTCCTGTCACATGTTTAGACTGCAAGAGAGGAATGATTCCGAAAACTAAATAGTTCCATGGGGTGATGTCAAACTTACATACAAACATTCTACTGAAAACATGAACTCAGAGCCAAATGGTGTGCCTCTCAGATTTCAATTCTCAAGTGTTTTTCCTATACTGATGAAATACCTAGACCATACACTCAAGAAAAAAATTTTCTGTTTACTCGCAGAGAGAAATAGCATAGCACCCTGAGGTAGAGGAACTGATCCACTTCTCCTCTCCCTTCTTCCTCCAGATGTTATTAATAATTAGTGCTATTGTAGAAGCATCCAACAAAAAGATCAGCGCCAACAGACCATCTAGGAAAAGGGGAACGGAAGCAAATAGTGTTCCCCTGTGTTTCAGAATAGGCAATCAAATCATGCAGATAATAAATTACGAGTCATAAGAGTGACATTCTCTGGAAGACGTACTGATTGTAAACTCACTGAAGCCAGACTAAATCTTCTGAGTGATGTATCTGCATTCAGGGTTGTCCCCGGTTACCTGGTAGGGTAGGAGCAGAGCATTCTAAGAGACAGAGGCCTGGAAAAATTACAAAATAAAGAGGTTTCAGTATGTGCAGATAAAATGGGTTCAGAGGTTGGGGCTGGGAGGCCACGCCCATCAAGTCTTGTTGAAAGGGAAGGATCTGTCTCACAGGCTTAGCTTTTGGTCATACAGTGCCTCTTGCACACATCATCCTCAGCACAGCTACCTTTAATAGTCATCTGGAAGCATCCCACCTATAAGGAACCAAAGGGCTTTTATTATTCTTTCTGTTCTTTTCATTTTCTGTGTATGATGCTGAAGATTGAACCTAAAGCCTCATGCATGCTAAGCAAGTACCCTGCCACTGAGCCACATACTCAAGTTTTATTATTACTTCTTTAAACACACAGAACATTTGTTTTAAGCATACTAGCTCGGGGCTTAGCAAATTTGACCGCTTTCCTTTGAATAATCTGAAATGTGGAATGCCACCACCTCCAACCTAAAATTTTCTGACGGACTTGGTACATTGTTATGCCATTTGGATTACTGGCCACGTTATACAAAACTCTTTCTAAGGATATGTTTGAAAATATGAATAGGTTAAAAATATAGTTCATTGTTACCAGGTCCTTATCACTTTCTCTAACTCATTGTAGATGATAAGCTTCAAATTACATCTTTTCCATTCCCTTCTTTCTCCTCAATTACTTATAGCTAAAACTGTAAGCTTAGACAGAAAATGTCCTCAAGAGTAATTCAGTCTAGCCACCTCTCCGATGCAAGCCTTATAACTTTCTGAGGAAAAGGTCCTCTAGGAGATGACACAATTGTTATAGGAACAGGAGTACCACTTTGATCTGAAACATAACTATTAGGTGCCAGGGATAGAGTTCAGGGGTATAGTGCCTACTTGGCAAACACAAGGTCCTGAGTTTGATTCTCAGTCCAAAATAAATAAATAAATAAATAAATAAATAAATAAATAAATAAAGCAAAACCTCAAATGTTCTCCTTATATCAAATTAATTTTATATCCCTGCAGCTTCTACTGACTAGTTGAATCTTTCAAGTACAATGAATGGGCCCTCAAGTTGATGACCAGCCTCACATATGGACAGCTCACATTATGATCAGAATTTTAGATTTAACTTACAACTAAAGCCTTGAGTTAAAACCTGAAATCTGGCCACTTGTGTGGTTGTAAAATAGCAAACAGATTCTTAATGCCAGAAGCATGTATGCAAGCATATGTAAGAGTTAGTCTGAGCCCAGACTTTGTGTTTATGATTTGATTTCAGTCAGTACTTTATATAATTGGTACGACTACTGCTACTGAGATGCCTCCACCCCAACAGCTAGAAAAGAAGTTAAGGAAAGAAGGGAACACAAAGAAAGCAATCACATTTGAAATAAAGAAGGAAATTATGTAGAAATAATGAGAGCAGAGTTCCTATGACAGATCTTGCGAATATGTGCCTATAAGATCTACCATCTCAGCAATCTTACAGAAAAGGGATTTATATGAGGAAGCTGGTGTTGCTAAAGGTGTTACTCAAATTAATAAGTCATGACTTATGTATTAGATGAGATACAAAGTCTGTTATTAGTATGGGTAAATGAAAGGCAGATGGCACAGAACAGCCTGAGTCTATAATTTGTGTGAAAGCTAGGGATATAAATGAAGAATTTATAAAGAATAACCCACCCACAAGTGACAATGGTGCAACATTTTATGCCAGTGAGTGGTAGTTTCACTATTTTAAAGCATAAAACAGCTCCTGGAAATTATATACACCACTTTTAAATGATGACATAGAGAAATAGCTTTTGCTCTCTTCAAATTTTGATAAACTGGATTTTTCTGGAACAAAACACTCAGGAAAACATACATTACCTAGAAAGAGAAGAAAATGTCAGGCCACAAGCCTATGAGGGGCAGGTTGGCCTTATTGCTATGTGCCAATGTGAGTGGTAACCTCAAGATAAAGCTTCTCTTGGTTTATCACTCCAAGACGCCTAGTTCAGAAAACATAAAGTCATGAAGAATAGGCTAGGAATCATGTGGAGATCTACAGCGAAAGCCTAAGTAACAAGAGTATTTTTTCTTGAGTGAATCAGGGAAACTTTGGTCCTACTGCCAAGAAATATCTAGAGGATAAAAGCTTACTACTGAAGGCTCACCTCATCACAGATAATGCTCCGGCTCACCCATGAGATTTGGAAGAAAAGTTGGCTGAAGAATTCCCATGGCTCTCAGTTCAGTTCCTCCCACCTAATACAACTTCTCTATTGCAGACCAGTAGGTTATAGCTAACTTTAAGAAGCTATACACCCAGAAACTGTTCCTGAAGTCCTTCCAGATGAGCTCAGACAAATTTAACCCTTAAATGGAAAGAACATTACAACATCCTTTCCTATATGCAGTTAATTGAGAAATCCTGGGCCAACGATTCTAAGGACAATGAGATCTGCCTGAGAAAACTGCAGCCTATGCTTATATAGGAGAGAGATATGAAAGTTGTATAGAGGAGTCTCAACATTCAACTGGCCCTGTGGCTGATGGCATTATCACTACAGTAGAGTTCACTGGCTTACAGGTAGGTAGTAGTGATACTGAGGAACTGGTATAGAAACATTGAGAGTTGATGTCTAAAGAGGAACTTCAGCAGCTTCTGACTGAAGAGCAACAGAGAAAGGCGGCTGAGCAGCTTTCCAAAGAAGAGGAGGAGCATCACCAATCAGTTCAGCTACGTGCTTCCACTGAAATAAAGAAACTCCCGAAAGAATGGACAGAGCTGCAATATTAGCAGAGAAGATCCACCCGGACAAAGAAAAAGACAATCGCTGCAAGCACTTTCTTAATGACAACACCATGTCTTACTGCAGCACACTGTCAAAGACAGGAACAGGCAACCTTAGTTAAGTTTTTAGTTCTGAAAAGCTTGAGACCTAGTGAGCCATAAGAAAGTCCTAGTGGACTGAAGACTCTCCTGAGGAAAAGACACCAGAGAGCCAGATTCCCGATGTTCTTATGAAAGGAGACTGTCCTTCCAAACATTAACCACCGTCCATTTCCTCCTCTCTTCTGCAACGGTGGGTGAGTATAGTACAAAATTGTTGTTTCTGGTAAACCAGGCACATTTTATAACTTTTTGGTGAATACAATAGGAAAATATTTGTGTTTCTGGTAAATTATGTGCATTATACAACTCTTTTATATTATGAAAAGGTTAGTTAAGGGGTACTTTGGAAGATTCGGAATGCATTATGGGTATTTCTATTAGTCCTTATGGGAACAATAGTCCTGAGTTACAATCAGCGCTTGTAAATGAATTGAGTTTGTAAGTCAAGGGCCCACTGTATCCTGCTTCCTGTGAACACAGAAGGTTCCTTCTGTAGTTCTTCACTGTTAAGAACTTAAAAATTAAATAACCTCTGCTGCTTGTAATTATAAAATTTTCAAAAGAATATCTGAGAGGGACCATGCACTCAGGACCTCCCTCCTGTCTCTCTCTTGGACAGGAGCTTTCTTTCCCTCAATAAATACTATATATATATATATATATATATATATATATATATATATATATATATATTTGAAGTGCTTTGTTTTTATTTATCGTACAAAAACAAATAACTAGACTTGCATAAAGATATATGTGGGTTAAACTATCTTCCAATATCAGGCATGAAAGCAAGATTTGGCAGCTTTGATGGCAGCATCTCTAAGAGAACGCCAGATCTCAGAGCAAAGAGACTCGGTGACAAAAGGCTGGTGTCCTTGCTGCTTGAGAAATACAGACCTTACCTATCCTTTATGCAGAAAAGCAGAGCAGAGATTTCACAAGTGAAAGCAGACTGAAAATCACTGGGGCTAACATTCCAAACTGTAGGCATTGATTTGTAATTAAGTTCTTTTGAAATTCCTTCACATGTGGGCAGCTCTGTACTCCAGGGAGAGTGGCAATCACAATTTTTCTAAAATGATGCTTAATGGTTTTGCCTGGGGACCAGCGCTAGTAACATAAGACATGTGGAAATGCTCCATGAACTGCAGAGCACTATAAAAAGTGCTGCTGCCTCTTCATTGTATTTTAAACTCATTCCATGTGCTCACCATGTGATTGCTATTACACTGGTCAGCAGCTGAAAGTCTGGATATTACATATGGTGCATAAATAAGTAAAACAGGAAAAAAAAAACACCCTCACACCTAAAGCTTGATCTTGCAAAGGATTTCTTTACCCGGGTCTAAGTATATTACAAAATGATGCTGTATTAAAACTGCATGAACTTATGGTTCACATATAAAGCGGGCAAAATCTTAAGGCAGGAAAATGCCCAAAGAGAACAGGCATAAATAGCAACAACAGCTCTTTCGCTCTGCCTAATGAGTCTCTGGCTTGCCTGTGGGCTCAAGGCTGGTTTCCTAACAGAAGAGGGAATTGGACTGGCTGCACGTAAGCACAGGTGGGGCAAGTTGAAGGGAGGTTTCATCCAGAAATGGGGAGAGAGAACCAGAAGCTCCAGAAGGCATCGCTTCTCCCATGGGCTGATTTTTGAAGCAACAGTCCTGTGTTAATACAAAAGACACTAAGAAAGCCTTCCAAGAAACTGGAGACAGCTACTATCCTCTAAAAGGAGACACAAACAGAAATTAATAGGAGGATGCCTTGTGTCCAGTCAAGCAGCTGGCCCATCTGTCTCAGTGTTGTATGCTGTCCTTTTGTGCCATGTTCCGTGACAGTCAGGACAGGTTTTCCGGATTCAGCCTTGTGGGGCTTGAATCTTGGCTCTGCTGCTTGCTATGCCAGTGAGCCCCTTCAGGTATTTATTAAATATGTATCACCCTTTCTCCAGCTCCTCTGAGGTCCTTCTGAGGAAAGACAATCAGTAAGTATAAAGATGCCCATGCAGGGTCCTGCACACGTGGCACCCTACTCTTTGCTTCTTTCTGGTCCTGAGACTGAGACCCAAGTTCTAGAAGCACCTGTGAGAAGGGGTACAATGAAAACTGCCTCTTGTGGTCTACTAGGGTTTCCAAGTTTGAAGGTTATGTTTTCTTTAATTCTTTAAAAATGAATCAAGTGGGACTACCTACTGCCAAAGAGCAGTGGAATCCTGTCCTCGAAGACTGGTTCCCATGAGAAAGTAAGAGGAAACAGACGTGCCTGGAAAATAAAAGCCCATGCCTTGGGCACCGCTCACATACAAGGGGTCACTGAGCCATGTAAGAGCCATCTGACTGCCGTGTGTAGCTGCGACCCACCCGAGCAGTGCGGGTACCTGGGCGGCAGATCTCTGACTCCCCCAACCCCTCCAGCCCCCGCAGGTGCTAACCTTCTATGAAGTCCGAGGCCGTGTAGGGACGCTGGTTTGGGCTGCCCTCTGAGGGGTTATTCAAACTCTCCAAAGCCAACTCGATGGCTTCCACCAGCTCGTCACGCTTGTCTTTCCTCACCGGCTTCTCCTCAGGGTGACGCGTCAGGCCGGTCTCCAGCTGGTACACTTTCTGCAGGGTGAAGCTGTCGAAGGGCACTGCGGCGTACTCAGTGGCCAGCTTGACCCCTGTGTGTACCTCGGCCTTGTCCACTTGGGCACGCAGGAAGGCCAGCAGGTCGGCCTGTGCCTGGACCTTGGGCGCGGGGCCCCGGCCTGCCGCCTCGCTGGCCTGGTCCTGAGCACCCCGCAGCTGCTCACTGCGGCCCTGAAGCTCCTCCTTGAGCTGCGCGATCTGACGCTTGAGACTGCTGACGTAGTTGCGGTGCTGCTCCTCCCGCCCCTGAAGCGCAGCCTGGTAGCCCTCTTTCCCGGTGGGGCCATTGGCCCTGGGCAGTCCCAGCTGCTCTTCGTCACCTCTGGGGGTGCAGGCCAGCATATAGAGGACGGAGGCTGCACAGCAGAGCAGCACAAGCAGCAACACCACCCGGGAAATCCACCCTAGCAGCCCGCGGCGGACCATCGTCACTCAAGGCAAGGCCATGCGTCCAGTTCGCTGCATCCCAGAGTCCAGACCCCACGGAAGGGCTCTCCGGACTAGACTGTAGGAAGCGTGTGCTTGTCCATTTGCCCGTTGGAGTCCACCACCATGGGAGACAGCACTCCTAAAGGAGGATCTTCCGGGTAGAAGCAGAGGGTTAGACAGAACCTCCAATTTCTCTCATGCATTCCCATCATCGCCTTCCCAGCGAGCCGCAGACAAAGGGTGACCTGGGAAGACACAAAGGATCGGAACACTTAAGATAACACCTTCTTTCACTAGGGCAAGACACAGATTCTTGACATCTCTGCCGCTACAGACAGTGCTTGGGTACGATGACTAAACATTGGTAAATATAAATCAGAACACAAACGTACATCTGCTGTGCCAGGCCTGTTCAGAATGGAGGACACAGAAGATGGGAGGGAAACAGCGCCAAGTGTGAACAGTAATTCTCCCTGGTGGAAGGAAGGACTGTGATTTTCTGTGTCCCCCTAGTTTCTTTTTTAGTCTTGTAAATTCTCTACAGTGGCATACATTTTTTAAATGTATTTAGTACTGGTTCTACAGGGTCTGACTATGTAGATCAGACTTGTAGTGATCCTCCTGTTTGCAGTGGCATACTTTTTAATGACTTATTATTTTATTTTTGCTCAAAACTGCTTTATTCTAGTATGTTTCTATGACTCTTGGAAACCTTGGGGCTTGATTTTATGTTCTCAAGAAGGTCATTTTCCTTCATGTAAGTATTTAGTCAGAACCAGTAGGTAGGACTGACATCTTCAACTGTCATTGGTGGCTGAGGCAGGACCAAGGGCAATGCGGAGATGAGTAGCCCTGTTCAGTGTGTGGACTGGTGAAAGTCTAGCACATCCCTTCCCCTGCGAAATGCAGTGGGCCAGCTCTAGATGGGTTCACACCACTTGCTGCCCACTCGGGCCAGCTCTAGATGGGTTCACACCACTTGCTGCCCACTCGGGCCAGCCTTACCTGGAGAAACCAGGGCTGAGTTTTATTGTTGCCCACAAGATAAGAAATAGGATTAGAGGAAAATCAAATTAGAGACAAATCCCAACAGAGCTTCGGGTAGAGAGAAAGGGACTCCCAGCTGGAGAGGGCCTGGGCTTTCCAAGGTTGCCACCCCAAGAATATCTCTGGAAGCAACACCAGTTCTGAAGATGGAGCTGCGGAGCCACTGTCCTCAGTCAGGGTCAGAATCCGGCCCAGTCTGAGGAGAGCTGCCCCTCCGTGGTCTCACATGTGGAATTTTAATGATTTAAAATGAAAAAGTAACTCTGAAGAAGAACACAAGTTCAGCCCATGGCTGAGCAACTTATTGATGCAACAAAATCCTCTCTCAACATACAAGGTTTTAAGATGTAGCTTAGTGTGAAGATCCTGGGCTTAGTCTCTACTACCAAGCGGGGGTGGGAAGGTGGGCAGCAGGTGAGGCGCACAACTGGAATGCCACTGAAATTACAGGCAGGGTGCTGTCAGCCAGGCAGGGGGTAAGGTGCAGTCAGGTCCCTGAGCCGGTCTGGGAGCCCTGGCTGAGGGCAGTCCTGAAAGTGATCTGAGAGGACTCTAGCCTCCTGACACCTACATGGGGCAGCACCCAGAGATCCAAAGCTGTCAGCAGTGAATCTGAGCAGAAACACAATCAGAAAGGACCAGGGACAGCTCTTCCCCATGACCTCTCCAGTCCTGTCTGCAGACATGGCAAGGTGAGTTCAAGGTGTAAAGGGATGGGGTTGGAGGATGCAGAGAGGGCCTCAAACCCTTTGCTATCTCTGTTCTGGCTGTTGCAAGGAACTCTATGTTGTGATGGCTCCATCGTAATTCTCCAGCACATCACACGCTCTGCACCCAACTCCAAGTCCCAGTGACACGAAGAACCACCAGGACAGGTCATCTCCACTTATCTGCAGGGACTCTCCATACCTCCTCTGCCACAGACAACTGCTCCAATATTACACTTTGTGTAGTAGTCTCCACTTCTAAGCCCTCCTTTTACATCTCCCATTCATCCCAGCCAGAAATACAGACTAAATAAAAGCTTTATTTAATAACATTCCCATAATTCCTTTCCTGATTCACCTTCTCTTATAAACAAGCTCCTGAGTGTACACATGCTTTATATTTATTAAAAACTTTACATTTTTAATAAGCCCCATGATGACTGCACTACAGACACAGCCTTCACTCGTCCCCTGTTCTGAGCACATCATCAGCTGACTTTCTGGGGTTCTGTCCCAGTTACTGCTCGGAAGAAGGAGCCCAGTCTACTTAGCACCTCCAGGACCCCTGGAGGAGGGAGAGACAGGTGCCACTGTCATTATTCCTATGCTGATGACATGGTGATGACCCCAGGCTCCATGATTTCATCTGCACGTCACCTGCTATAAACCATGTCCACCTACAGGAGTGCCTCTGTCACCCAGGAAGGGCTCTGCTAACCCACACTATTCTACCACGAAATCAATTTATTTCTCCATCTTCCTTAAAACTTCAACACATAAACATATTCTTTCTAATGTTTTATCTAGCATTTCTGTTGGCCTGAGGAGTCTCTCTACTATAATTTAGAACAATACACAGTTATTAGTGCTGAGTTTAAAGTGCATGTTTAGCCCTGGAAGCCTTTTTTGACTGATGAAAATCTTGGGATTTGTGTAATTACTATAATTCTGTGATTAAAACATCTCAGCTCTGGTGTTCAGGCACCTTGCTGTTTTTAATGAAATCTCTCAGATGAACTCATTATATGCAAGTATTAAATTACCAGTGAAGACATGTTATCAAGTTATTCTACCATTTTAAAAGCTTTTGCTTTAAATAGGTTGTCATTAAAGATAGAAGAAGTAAATAAAAAAGCAAAAATGGACATTCAACAAATTCATTATGCTGTGGAAACTTAAAGTATGTAATCTTTTAAACAGCATTTTTATTGGAATAATTGTTCTATTTCCATAAGAGATTAAAATCATGTTAGTTAGTAAAAGCCATGATATTAAAGCTATGGCTAAAGAAATTTAAAGCTATAGAATATGTTTCATTTTTTCCTGAAAGTGTCTTCCTTCAAACTCTAGTTTCACTTTTGAAATTCACTAGTATAAAAATTTAAGGTTACTTGTTATTCCAGTATTTAAAGAAAAGAAATAAAAGCTGAGATATTTAGGAAGATAGATTTTTTAAAAAAATAACAAAAAGCCTTAACACTATCCAAGAAGCAGTGATGATTTTTCTTTTTGTTTTGAGCATCTGAAGCGGATAACACATGTGAGAAACAAGCTTTGCATCCATTAACAGACAAAATATGCCTCAATCATTCCAGCAATCTAATCCGTAATCAAACATAGTTTCTAGCTCGACCGGAGATGGCAGAGGATACTCTAAGGCCCAGTAGTATCTGCTTGCTGAAATCAGCAGAGGCTAACTCTTTCTAGACTCGCTTGGATGGAGATCTCAGGTTCTTATTTGGCATCACAGAATGTTATGCTTGGGAGCGGGTGTCATTCTACCAGTTCTGCCACCTGCAGGAGAAGTCACTTTGATGAGGCATAACTGGACCCTTGGGCATCTGAGCCCCATATAATCTAGACTCCCTGTTCAGGCAGATAGGTTGGGAGAATTAGAGTTAACATTTATAAAGTGTTTACTGACTTACAGATGGAGAACAACATGTAATTACTAAGTACTACTACCAGTTAGGGATGACAGTAAAAATACAGCTTCCTGTGATCACACCAGCACTGTGCTGCTATTTTAAAACTTAGAAAAAGCACTTAGACTTTTAGACCAGCTCAGTCTCTTAGGGTAGCTGGAGGACAGGGATGAAGAGGAGTGTAAGAAGAGGTCCCTGTCAACAAGAAAACTGGGAGAAGAGATGTGCATACCTTTGATTTTTAATTACAGAAAATCCTTGTGCTCATCAATTTTCTTGCCACTTACTTTTGTTTGTTTTTTGGTTTTGATTTTTGAGACAGATTCTTGTCTTGTAGTCCAGGCTGGCTTTGAACTTACTATGTAGCTCGGGTTGGCCTCAAACTCATGGTATTCCTCCTGCCTCAGCCTCTGCAGGGCTGGGATTATAGGTGTGCACCACCACACCCAGTTAAATATTTCTATGTCTATCCTTACTCACTGCTTTGCCCAGTACTCTTCTATCCCTGAACAAACTCCAAGGATGGTTCTGTGATGTGGCAGGTCTGGAACACTGGATTTACTGATGACATGGAAGGGGGCATGCAACAAAACAGCTGTAGTGCCATTCTTACCAGCTCTGGGGGAGATGTCTTCATGTCCACCATGAAGGCAAAAGCAGAGCAGTGCTTGCTAGTGTGCATCTATTCTGAGCTCACTAAATTAGGCCCAAGAGCTCACACTGGAAAAGCATTCTCAGTGTGGACCATGTTCCAGCATCCTCGCGTCAGAGAGTCCTAGGAACATTTTGTTTGGTATATATAATAGCAGGTTGCCTAAAGGAGTCATAGCCTTTCCTGAGCTCATAAAGCAGGAGTCTGAGGGACATATAAGTTTATGCCAAGCAGTGGATGGGTTTCTCAAGACTCCAAGTAAAAGTTGTATAAGAACCTTGGCACCCCAACCAGACCAGGGAACATCTTCAAAGTGCCCAGACCTTAGTATAACATGGAAATGGGTCAACAGGAGGGCAGAATCAGGCCCCTCTGTCTAGGATTCTGTCTTTATTCAAACATACAACAATAGGCATTAAACACTTGCTATGCTCACATGAAGTTTAAAGAAGAAGAAAAGGGAAACAATGTGAATTCCACCATCAGTCTTGTAGGGGAAACTCAGGTATTCTCAAAAGTTCTTTGACCATGCTGGTAGTTATCATTCGAACCTCAAGCAAAGACAGTAAAATGCATATAAGGTGTTGAAAGATAATATAAAGTACTCAATAGACACAAAACATTAATACTGGGTGCCCACCACTGGGACAGGTGGAAGAGGGATTAAGAAGGAAAGCTCAAATAAATAAAATTTAAAAATTTAAATCTTTAAGATAAATGTCACAAATCATATACATGTGTTAATATATGCAACTCACCACAGTTACGTGGAAGCTCTTCAGAAGCTGAAACTACCCAGGTCTAAGGCTGGCCAGGTCTAAGGCTGGCCTAGGGGCTACAACTCATCCCCTGTGTGGTCGATGGCCAATAGAATTTCTACTAGCATTACAGAAGGTGCTATTAGGGTGGCTGTAAGCATTTCACCACACAGAGTCTGGTGGATATTTTGGTCACAAGAGTTGCACGCTATGATAGCCAGCCAGGATATTCATGAGGAGCTCATAAATCATGACAGACTCTGGGAGAAGCCGTGCTCGGTGACATGCTGTCAGGGTCAGCAGCAGGCAGAGGTGATGGTGGATTCACGGTGAGCCCATTTCAGGCAGCTCTGAATACTACAAGGGCAGGAAACTATCCAAGGAGTGGCAATAAATTCTCCAAGACTTAGTCACCCTGCATGTGGGCATAGCCAAGCAGGCTGGGGTAAGACAGAAGCAAGCAGTGTACCCTGGATCAGGAAGTGGTAGACCGAAGCCCTAACACCGCTGTGTGAGTCGGCCCCGCCTTGGTACATACAGGCAGCTCTTTGATAGCAAGAAAGCAAGGAACCTTCTGTAGAAGGATTAGCTGTACCTACAGAACACACTTCACCATCCTCTGTGTGGGGGTGGAGATGTGGAAACGGTACCATGCAAGGGTTCCTATTCAGATGGTTTTCAAATGCACTCCAAAATGGGTATCACATTAACACTGTGAGCATTAGAGGAACATATGGTTTCGTTTAGAATTCTCTCTACCTCAGTTGAATTCCCTTATTCAGGGGGTGGCAGCCAAGATGCCCTCAGTGATCCTGTCTCCTGCTTTTCATCCACTGTATGTTTGCACCACATGTACCAGAGACTTGTTGTAGGTGACCAATAACATATGCCATGTGTAAGATTACATGACAGCAGGCTAGGGAGATAGTTCATGGCACGGCACTTTCCTGGCAAGCACAATGTACTGAATTTGATTCTTGGTACCAAAAAAGAGAAAAAAATTACATGACAAATGGACTGAAGCTTATGCCCTGGATTGGTGCCCACCCCATCCCAGCAAGATGCCACATTGTCAGTAGTGCCATGGAGAGGCCCATGTTGAGAGGAACTGAAGGCAGCAGGCAACTGAGGGAGGCTCGCCAACCACCACCAGAGCAAGCTTGGAAGTGGATTCTGCAGCCACAGAAGCCTGGAGATGACTGAGAACTAACTGACTACAACCTGTGAAAATCCTGCAGGGGGAAACCCAAGCTGAGCTACTCTCGGGTTTTTGACTCTGAACGCAACGTTTGTGGCTTTAAGCACTTGCATTATAGGCACCCAAGACATACAACAGATAACAGTTGTGGACTTGAGAGTCATACAAAATGCCACCTCCCAAGCAACCCAGTACTTTTAATTTTATTCTGTTCTAATACACCTCATCTCATATGATATAATCTTTTGTGAGATCACAAAGATATTACTGTACTCCTATCTCAACCAGACAAACTGAGATTGAGAGAAGTTAGGCAGTTTCATGCCTCCTGCCATGGAACCTGAAGGCTGCAGGCTGGAACTCAAAGCTCCTTGGACTCCGATCCAGCCTCCAAAGTCCTCCAAGATGCTCCCTGGGAGCAATGCTCATGGCTGCTAAAATGCTTTTGCTTCTGCTAATGTCAAGGATTTGAGAAAGCAAGAAAAATGTGACTAGCTTTCAGGAGAATCCCGAGCAGAAGATGGGATCTAATAATGGAGCATGGCTTTGAATGTGAGCACTGCTGGAGCACCCATGGCCACCTCACCTCCAGCTGTCCCCTTGGTGCTGAGAGGTGTCCTGTCCTACTAAGCATCCAGGTCAGATGTGCAGAGCCAGCTGTGAGCCTCCCTGCTCCATTGTCTCTTGCCTTCACTTACCAGCAACTTTGTAGCATATCTCAGATTAGTTCTCACACATCCACCTCTCCCATCACTCCAATCCAGGCCCCCTTGTCTCTTGCTTAAATAAAACACCAGCCACTAAGCATAAAATGAGGAACAAGACATATGGGACACAGGAGTGGAGAAATGCATGGCTCAGCAAAGAATGGCAAATGCCTCAATTCTGGGAAGGTATTGCAAAATTCATCAAAAGACATTTACGAAGGCTGACAGACCCTAAACTCTCAGGTTATATTCTTCGAACAGGCTGTTCAGATAGACCCTTACCCTACTACTGCCTTCTCTCAAAGGAATTGAGAATATGCAACCAACCCTTCCAACTACTATTCTGTGTCTCCTATATGAAGTTTAGGGCTGGGGAAATTTCCAAGCAGTTGACCTGAGAATAAGCACAATAATTCATAAACTCACATCACACCCACTTTACTTCAGGGAAGGCTTCTTGGCTATCAGAGCGCTCTCCAGAGCGCAGGTTTCTGTGTTCTTTGGAGTTGGTTGCATCCCTCCACCTGCCAAGGGCTTTACCTCAGATATGTTTCTGATACTGGCTGAAGAACTGGAGGGAGACAGGCGAGGAGACCAGTATCACTATGAATAAATTAAGAGAAGCTTAAGACACATCCCAGTGAGAGATTGGGGCTTCTCTCGATGATTTAACAATCAAGTCAGAGCTTGTGGTCAGAGTCTCACCTTGACCATACATTTTTCCCTGACATGCTCTGGCCTTGATACCAGGGGGCTTCGTGTGGTCCAGTGGCTTAGGCCTCACACAGAGAAGGATGTGCTCACATGCGCACCACTGCCTTGTCTGTCCTGGCTGCTCCAAACTTACTGAATACAAACACTTTATTTCTGACAGCAAATAACTCTTAAACAAGAACCTTAAGTGCAAATGCATTATTTTTACAGATAAGGTTCATAATGTTGTATTATATACTTACAAAACAATACTTCTAAAATAATAAATGCAAATCTTTTTCAATAATATTTTCTCACCCTGATGCACCATGTTGGCCACTAAGGGACCCTGCTTTAGTTTCCTGGCCATTGCTCCCCTGCCTGCACAGGGACAGAGCACCTGCTGTAGCTGAACCGAGGGTCCCAAGGCCAGGCTCCTGCCTGGCTCTTCACTGCTCAGGGAACCACAGTTTCAAGGTTGTCCCACGACTTCCATCCAGGGTCCCCAGCCATGTGCAGGTCTCCACCAGTATCTCCCCTTCCTTCCTAACTAGGAGGATCCACACTCAGCTGCAGTGCACCCCCCAAGGGCCTGCTCGGAGGGTCCCCCTTATACCAGACTCCAAGGGTGTGTTCTCCAGAGACCCACACAGACACCGCCCAATAGCATATGCTGGCTGGTTCCTTCATAGCCAGTGGTTTTCCCAGCTAGAGGGTACCCTCCAGCCCTCAACTCCACACTGGTCCCCTGGGAGAATCATTTGGTGCCTTTTCCCAGCTTGGATGGAGGAAAACAAAAAATACGATAAAAAGAAATTGGGGCCAACTGATGAGAAAACAAAGATAGAGATGAATCACAAATGCACATACTGAAAACCCCAGAAAGAGACGAGACTTGGGCCCTTTTTGTTTTTGGTTTTTAATTTGCTAGTGACTCTTGGGAAATAAGGCCAGATAGATGGGGTCTTCCTGTCACTTCCAGCCCCACCCCTCACCACCTCCACAGCAGAGTAGCAGCTGCAGAGCCCAGAGGGTAGGTACAAAGAGAAACAAAGGCAGAGGCATCAGAAGTCATTGCTCAAGCAACCTGGGTAGAATCTAGAGCCTTTACCCAGCAGTCACATGGCTCAAGTCCAGATGTGAGTCAGTACCCAAAGCCTTGCAGAGACACTGCCCCATGTCTGCATCTCCTGTGTTTCTGTGGGTTCCTTGAATTGTAGGTGAGGCAGCTTGCACTACAGAGTCAGAACCCTTAAAGCCCAGCTTCTTACGCCTTCCTGTTGTTTATAATCACAACCATTTAGTGAGCACTTGCACTGGGCCGGGCATCAGGCTGAGCGTTTCATCAACATTATCTCATTTAATCCCCCAAACAAGCCTATGAGCTAAGTCTTATTATGTCTATGAAAGATAAGGAAATTGAGGCTTAAAGGAGTGGAGTCACTTTCCCAAGGTGTGCAGCTGGCAAGCAGCCAAGTCCAGCTCCAAGCCCAGCCCAGCTGACTCTAGGTCATCTCTTTCCTATCAGGCTGCACTGTCCGATGGCCCTAACAGTGCCAACTGCTGGCTGCGGCCTGAGCCTCATTCTGCCCCCAATCTATCCCATGTTCCTTGTTTCTGAACTTACCGCGAATCTTCTCACTCTCCAGCCTTCCCATGTTCCCAGAAGCAGCAGGAAGCTGTTTCTCTACCTGTCCCTGTTATGCATCCCTGCTGGGCTGGGATTTGCCTCTGCACATCTGTCACTGGCTATGCAAACCGATGCTATGTGGCACTTCCTACCCAGTCATCCCCTGTGAGGCTTGCAGATGGGGTCAGTGCCCATTATCTCTTCAACACGCGGGCCCCTCGGAGCAGAGACCGTGCACTTACAGCCACGGATCGGGTTTAAGACATCTCAGTTAAAAGACACCCTGGTTAGTGGCATTTTTAATTAATTGAGAGATGTTTTTATTTGAAAGAAGAAAAGAGAACATCTCTGGGTCTGTCAATATGATGGCTAGAAATCTCTAAGGATGTTTTTCCTGCCAAGAAATGAGTTCCCTTCTGCCCTGTAGCATGTTACGGAACAGGACACCCATGGCGATACCCAGGCACCATGTGTCAGATTGGCATCCTCCCTGCAGCCCCAATCAGCCTGGACTGGAGAAGACTTGGGAAGCCTTGGGGAGCCAGAGTCTTGAGGTCACCCCGCACAGCTTCCAGGAAAATGCATGTGGCTAATTAACAAGGAGGGAACTAATTAAAAGTGAGCGACGCTCTACAGCCAAGTTCCTTCTAGCTGAGCAATAAGCAGAGGCCCTGAACTGATTGCAGGCAGAGTTGCTGAGTAGTAAACAGGAGCTGCAAGGTGAGGTCAGAAGTGTGAATCACACCATGCTGTGAAGGCTAAGGTGGCTCCCAGGTGAAGCAGGCTCAACAACACAGACAGAGTAAATCAGCACAGAGAGAACTTTTGCCTTGCTGATAACAAGGTCCATGGACTTTAGGAGGAAGGGAAGAGGCCTCTACCTCTTCCCAGCCAATGGTTTGAAACATTTTCCAGATGCAGACTTCCCAGAACAGAGCAATTTATAAATCTCAATTCATTTAACAGATCAAGGGGGGAAATGCTAAGTCTGAGGCAAAGCAAGTAACCTAGCATCCTCCAGGGCAGCCCTAGAGGGCACTCCACATGGGACAGTGGGACGATGTCTCAGCCTTGGGTACCTTCAGCCTCATGGGACCTTTCATGGAAAGCTGTGCATTTGCATCCTCAGGACTAGGAATCTGGGCTCACCGGGCCAAGGGACTCACTGGTATAGTTGGGATCTGATGTGTCCCTCCAGGGTCTCCATGTTACAGGCTTGGTCCTCAGTTTGGCACCACTGAGAGCTGATGGAGGCTTTAAGAGATGAGGTTAAGGGGAGTCTTTAGGTTACTGGAGTGCACCCCTGACGGGGACCGTGAGGCTCTGGCTGCTCCTCTTCCCTTCCCTCCCTCCCTCTTGCCCTCCCTCCCTCCTTCCCTCCTTCCCTCCTCCTCCTTCTCCTTCTCCTCCTCTCTCTTTCCCTTTTTCTCTCTCTTTGTCTACTGGCCATATGGTGAGTGGTTCTGCTCCTCCTCCTGCTTCTGCCATGATGTGCTGTTGCTTCTGCACAGGCCCATCATGCTCTGAAACCTCCACAACTGACCCAAAATGAATCTTTTCTTGATGTAAATGGTCCTGGGTATCTGCTCTAGTGAAAGACAGGGGACTAACATATTTGCCTACACAGACAGCAGTTCTATGTTCCTAAGAGAGCACCACAAAGCCTTCTTCACTCAGCTTCACATTTCAGAAAGCAGACAGCTATTCAACATCTATAGATTTCATCAGAAAGAGTGAAGTGGTAGTGACCCTAAGAAGGCAAAAGAGAGAGCAGGGAACCTAGAGTTCATGCAACCAGGACACAGGAAAACCACTCCTAAAGACAACCTACAGATACCAGACCTGAGGTGAAAGACTTGAGGTTGAAGAGAAAACTTGCCTTCACCCTCAAGGCAGAGGTCGGGTGTGCACAGGGCACATCTTTGTCCCACAAGTGGGACATTTTGTTTGATGCAACTAATGACAAACTAAGGAATGACGCTGGTTTCCTCAGGCACCTGTCCTCAAGGCTGGGTGCGTTCTTTCTCCAAGCTTGCCACTCTGACCTCCCACTGCCAGAGCCAAGCACTGTCTGGCATGGTGGAGCATCCACAAGACCCCAGAAATGGGAGTGGCCTCAGTGGACTCCCATCCCCAGCAGGATGCCCCAAAAGAAGGCCCCTGGAAGGACCCCAAGTGAGGGCAGCAGGTTTTTCTGGCTGTTTGTAGAGCATGGTTTTAAGAACCATCTACTTTTAGTCTAGACAAAGTAGTCAGCCCAACTCCTCCCATTCCTCCTCATCCTTCCCCACATGCCAGGCAGACACCAGCACACAGATGACGAGCTTTCTTTTAGAAAGTGGTTATTACACAGCTAGAATTATTGTGCGGATAATTTGGGGAACAAAATAGGAAGATGAAAAGCCTTCTCTCTTTGTATTATCTCTTCTTTCTGAGCTGACTACAGAAACAAAACCAACTATATAAAAATTAATAGGGAAACCTCAATACACGATGAATTGTTATTTATGATAAAAAGCAATATTGCAGGTAGGTTTCTAAGTTTCTAGCACCAGCCTATGCCACATGGCAGGCACTACCTTAGTGACTTAGTCCTGATACTCCAGTGGGTGCTGATCCACATGCTGAACTATCTCTGCTGGGCGGGGGGGGGGGAAGGTAACATATAATTAAGGTATTAACTGAATAATTTTGATATTGCACCTATAAAGCAAGTTATCTTCAATATAACATAAATTGTCTTATCTGTACACAGAGAGGGATGGCAGAGAGCACTTATTTAATTTGAGTCTGTTTCAGTTTAATACTATTTTTTATCATTCTACCAATACCCTGCCTCTGTATCACTGTTAAATGCTGCATAAGCTTTCTGTAAACTTCACCTTCCTAGCTATGATCAGATGAGCTTCCTCCCCCTTTTCCCATGGCTCTCACCTAGGAGGCATGTGCCATTCATATCAACCATTTTGTAGAAAAGTACAATTAGATGGCTCAAGATCAAGTCCCTTTACCAATGACCCAGCAGCTAGATGGCAAAATCAGGGCTTCCAGTGGAAGAAAGAGTGCTCCCCTGTACTATGCGCTTCATGCCTGTACCACACAGCCTCTCCATCCACTGTCATGTGCTTCAGCAGAGGTGTGCGAGGGAAAGGAAAAGCATAGGGAGAACCTGGAAATGCATGATACCTACTCAAGAAACAGTACTGCAATGTAGAGACCAAAGATCAGCGGTGGTGGGAGAGGTTTTTAGCAAAGAGCTTTTCTATCACAGCAGAGCATCTAAGCCTTATCCCATAGGCAATTGTGCATCAGAGACTCCTGAGAAGAGAGAATCCACCTAAGTGGGCCTCAGGCTGGAGCCTATGTGACTCAGGATAGAGCTGCCACTAAAAACACAGAGGAAGATGTAGGAGAAAGACCAGTTTGGTTTGCTGCTGTCTGCAGGAATGAGAGGAGGGCTCTGGCACAAAGCCTCCATCTGCATTCATCAAATTATCTGTCCCAGCAAACATCTGCTCTGTCAGTTCTGAGACTCACTAGGACCTCCCCTGTCAATGTGTGACTCTCTCAGGAACTTGCATCTGTCCATCTCTGTCTCTCTCTGCCTCATGCATCTAGGCAAACACTGAACCACTGATTACACCCTCAACTCTGGAATCTCCTGTTATTCTACAAGTACAGTTCAGTGGTCAGGAGCACAGGCTCTGGGGCCAGGCCATTGAGTCCTGCGTGATTTGGTTTCTCTCAACCTCCGTCTCCCAAACACAGGGGCACAGAATTGTCTTACCTACTGAGTCTTTATGTTAAATAAGTGATACGTTTCGTGGGCCATACTCAGCACACTGCAGAAGACAAAGTTAAATTCCATCAATGCAAAACAAAAAAAAAAAGCTCTGCACTATGGCAGAAAGGCAAGCAGAGAACTGACACCACTTTATGGATGAGACAAATTAACCTCCAAGAAACGTTCAGAATTTTGTTGTTTATGCACAGTGACAGTGCGGGTCAAAAGCTGTCTGTGCTAGAACCTGAAACTCAAGACTTCCAGTCTCTTGCCCACAATTTATGTCTCCAAAGCTTTAAATATAAACCCATTTGTCCCTATTCGTGGATTCCAAATCCATAAATTCGATCAGTTATAGATGGAAAATCCTGGAAAAGTGATCTGGGCCGAACTTTCACAGACTTTTTAATTGATCTAAATGCTCTAAACAATGCTGTGCAAGAACTATTTACATTGCACTCACATCGTTATGATTTGCATATAAAGGAGAATATGCATACGTTACATGTAAATACCGCGCCATTCTATGTCAGGGTCTTGAGCATCTGTGGAGCTGTCAGGCAGGATCCTAGAACCAGTGCCACACAAATGCTGAGGGGTGACTGTCACTCTTTATCATCGCCCGAAAATTTAGTTACTACAGACAAAAAAGAAGGATCAAGAAAAGGGGGGGGGAGAAGAGAGAAGAGAAAAGCAAAGCAAAAGAAAACTGTAAGGAGCCTGCAAAGCTCTCTCCAAGCTACCACTTGCACAGAGAGATATGGATCTAGTCAAGGTCCCCAGGAGAACACAAGGGCCATGGGGGTGGAAGGCTCTACCCAGTGCCCTGGCCCTGGGGAAGGGGAGAGGCACCCTGGTCTCAGGACAATGTATTTCATGGCGGTAGACCTGAGACTGGAAGCAGTAACCAACATGCTGGGCACCGGGGACTTACGCAAAGAACCCTGAGAACAACTCCACTGGAGTCTACCTTGCAAAATCACTATTAAAAGGACAACAAGTAGCATCTGGGAGAAATTTCAAGACTTCCTAACATATTTCTGAATTGCAACTTTCCTATAGTTCAAAATGACACGATCCAATACATCAGTGCTCTAATTTCACCTGCTCACATCAGACATATTCCTGAGATTCTCAAAACAATTTAAACAACAATAAAAGATTCTTCCCCCAATATGTGTCAAGATGTCTTTGGTGAAGGTAAGGAGTTCCTTGATCCTCTCTTTGGACTGCACATCATTATCCTCATGGATAATGAGTTTCAGTTCAAAGCTGTTTAGGATGGCAAAAATGCCTCCATCTGAAAGATAAATTGGAATATGATCCCTTCAATTACATATGTGAAGCTGCAACAATTTCTGAAATTATTACCACTGCAGCACAATAATCTCAAAAGAACAAAATAATGGATACATTCTATCCTATACTATAGGGACTTGCAGGAAGGAAGCCAAGGAGGGTACGCTGAGCTTCTGAGACCACCACATGCTCGGCCGGCACACAAGCCCCCTACTGGGAAGGTACATGGGCTTCCTGTTAAGTAGCACATGCTGTGCAGTACCTCTGCACAAGAATAAAGTAACTTTTTAAAGTTCAGTTGATATTACAGTGAATGTGATGGTTAATCTTGATTGTTTACTTGTGTGACTCAATAGCCACTTAGAGTATTAGTACAAAAACACTTCTGGGTATCTGTGGGTGGATCATGAAGTTGGGACCTTGGAGATTCTACCTGGTCCCTGAAGCCCTCCTGTCTGGTGCTTCTTCTGCATTCTCCTTCCCAGCCACCACGAGGTGCGCAGCTATGTCCAGCTGGCCCTTGCACCAGGATTTTTCCACTTTGGAGCTGGACAACCATAAACTGAGGTGGTGAGCCAATCACACCTCTCTTCCTTAAAGTTCTGAACATCAGGAATCTGGTCCCAGGAATAGGAGCACTGACTAATATAGTAAATATGGATTTATGTTTTGAATCAGCCAAAGTTTATGGCATGCTTACTTTGTGAAGCGACCCGATGAACTACCATAGAGGATAGAGAAAAGGGTCAGTCGAGGTTCTTATCCTCACAAAGGTAATTAATGTGCATCGGGTGGAACAGGAGCAAATATGACTATAATGGCAAGTGAAGGTAACCCATCATTAGTGATATAAATAAAATGCCACTGTCCTTCAGGGAAGAGAAAGATATTCATGGTTAGAGGACCAGAGGTGTTTCTAAGCCTCCCAGTGTGCACATTATTTGTTAGGCAGGGATGGAGAAACTTAGGAGAACACGTAAATCACCATGAACATAAAACATGCAGCAAATCTAATTAAGTTTTTCTCATTCCATCCCAAATTCATTATTAAGGATGCATAATGTCTTAATGAAAAAAAAAAAAAACATGGAGCTCTAAAAATTTGCCACTATACCGAGTATATCTAATATTTCTACAGATTATTTTCTTAGCCTATGTCTTATAGCTTTTGCACATTTTTTCATGTGCTCCAGGACAATGTAAAACACACAATTGCCTTGTCATTATGTTTATTTTTAAATTTAAAAAAAAATAGTTCCTTCTTTGTAGAAAGAAGAGTTGGGACTTTTTTCTTGAAACCAACCTAATGCATCTCAAGATTGATATGAAAGCAATTATCCTGTGGAGCAGTGAACCTAAGGAGGGTTCAGCTTTTAATGAACATTGCTTTGTCTCTATTCAGAGCTTATAATAAGATAATGCTTTTGAGGAGTTTTCCATAGTGATCGAAGGAAAACGCTGTTGCTTGCCAGTAGTGTTCTTTATTTCCAACTTTCTGGCTCAGTGATAATGACTGGCGTAAGCAAGACTATAATAGATTGCACCTTTGTCAAACATCATAGGGCCCCAGTTTACGAGTGAGACAAAGCATGCTGGACAGAAGATGAAGGCACCATCTGTAATGCAGACACTTGTCAACCAGCACTCAAGCTCTAAGACCAACCAAGTCAAGGAATGGTGCATGACACAAACCGACCACATCTTTGGGCCTCAGTGCTGCATATGATGTACTACTTTGCTATGTCTTTATCTGCAGCAGGTAGGAGAAGCAGTGTGTTCTTAATCCAATTTATTTGCCAGACCCAGGCCTCCTTCCGGAAGACAGAAGCTTAGTTGCAAAGCTACTAAAAAACATAATGTCTTACTCCTTTAAAAAAAAAAATGTGCAAAGTGCTTTAGAGAGTTCAAACTGAAAAGCTCTCTATGGGTGACATTATTGTTGCTTTTATCTTCCCTATGACTGGCACAGAGACCTTCAGAAATTTCAAAGGAGTGTAGTTTGAGAAAACCAAATTAGAGAGGTAAGTCATATACATGGGAAATGTGGAGCCATCAGTGACTGATCTCACACCGCCTTCCTTCCCACCCCTTTCTCCTCCTTCCTGGCCTGCTCTGCAGTGTCCCTTATGCATGCTACCCAAGCCTCACCTGCTGTGGCGGTAAAGTCTGAGGGGCCTTCCCATGCTCACCCCACCCAGACAGCTACATTACTCATGGATAGCTTCTCCCTGCTGCCGTCAGCACCCAGGAAAGCTGCCCCATTGCTCAAACCTTATACAGCTCTAGTAGGTCACAACCAAGAGAGTGACACTGCCATACGTGTGCTCACTGTTCTAGAGTATCCTAAGTGTGGGCATGGGGAAGGGGAAGAGCTTTGCAACTTCCTCGTGGTTCTGTAACTATTTCCAAATAAAAAGTTAGAAAGAGAAAAGGGAAGGGAAGGGAAGGGAAGGGAAGGGAAGGGAAGGGAAGGGAAGGGAAGGGAAGGGAAGGGAAGGGAAAGCAGAGCTCTTCATGTATCCCATGCCTAGCACTGTCAGAGTCCACCTCCCATTTTCCTTCATCCAAACCTACCTCTCTCACAAAACTTAACTGACTCCAGGGAAAAGAAAACAAACCAAGAAGCAGGAGCCCTGGTTTCCATCCCAGAAACTTACATTTCTTTAATTAGAAGAAAAGCATAACCATGACTTACAGATAAAATGGAAAATGTTTATTTGCCTGGTACTATTAGGAATGATAATTCAATGCCAATCGATCAGAAAAAAAAATTTCTGAAAATATCATATAATTTAAGAAGAAAAGAACTTCATTCTAAATGCTATTTTTCTGAAGCACAATCCCAAGTAAAGCCAAGTTCAGCTTTCTCCATACTCAACTTACTTCTTTTTCTTTTGACTAAACTTGGAATGACCAAATCCCTGGTCATTCCAAAACTGAAAAAATGTTAGTAAAAATCCTTCCACACAACCACTTTAACAAGTATTTGCTAAGTACCTACCAAGCGCCAAGTCTCATTAAAGAAATGTGATATCTGTGTAACTATATTCAACCTACACAGCTACAGTTAAAGACAGCTCTCTATATACAGAGATGAAAATATAAGAGTTTCTGGCATCCAGGAGTTTAAAGCATGGTGGAGATAGACTCCTGAAGGACTAGGTAAATCAGCAATGTAATCACAATAACTGAGCAACAAAAGAATGAAGGGACATAGGGGGGACATTCATCCTAACTGAGAGGGCTCAGGAAAGGCTTCAAGGGGATGGTACCTCAGATACACCTGCAAGAAGACTTTAGTCAGTAGAGAATGGGCAAAAGAGCTTTTCAGACAGAAATAACTAAATGGCAGAGGTCCATGCATGTGAATCAGCATTGGGCCTGAGGCTCCTACAGAGCAGTCAGGAGTGTTGGATGAGGTGGTCCTGAGCAGGGCTATCAGGCTGTGGAGAGGGGAGACATCAAATTCAGGGAGGAGATCTGGAATCTGGCCTGGGACAAGTGAAGCTGAAGTGTTCCCTGGGATACTCATCTGAGGTAGAAGAAGCATGCCAGAGAAGAGTCTAGGATGGAGAGAGATTCAAGTCACTGACATGTTGGCAGTAACCAAGTCAGGAGACTAAATGGAGATTAGAGAGTGGGGAGGAAATGGGGCTCTGAGTCGGTTGTGATTCTGATATCAAGGCCAGGAAAAGGGGATGAGCCCACAGAGGAGACAACGAGAAACGTCCAAGAGGTCCTGTATTATGAACTTGGAGGCCAATGCTCTCTGAGCAGCTGTAATTAAACATTTCTGGGGACATCTATGACTAATGCTAGCTTTCCTCTTAGTCTGGATGTGGCTTGAGTGTGTCTCCCAAGGGTGCTGTGCTAGAATGTTGGGCCCGAGCTGTACTGTGGTTATGAGGTCTCCAGGAGGTTATTGAGCCATGGAAGGACACCCTTAGAAGTGGTATACAGTAATCCACAGGGGACCGTGCAGATTGTTACAGGAGAGCAGGTCTGGCCTCCCTCAGTGTTTGCTTCCTTGTCCACTACTGGACACCGCTTTCTCGCCCTCTGTGTCCCTCCCTCCAGAACACATTCCTTCCATGTGATCCTATCTGCTGTGCTATGGTACAGCCAGGGGGACGCCGAGCAGACGGTGATGTCAAGCTCTTTGGAATTTCTCACCACCCAAATAAGGAGCCAATTAAACATGTTTTCTTTATAGGTTACCCAGTGTTACACATTTTCTTATAACCACACGGAACAGACTAAGGTGATGAGGAGCCCACTGCTGTCACATGCACAGGTTACATTCTCCAGCCTAGCTGATCCGGGTCTCCACTGGCCTGAACACAGTCTCCCGCTCGTTGACTGCTGACAAAGCAAAGGAAAAGCCATGTTTAACATCAGAAAGTGGGCCTCACACTCTCACAAGGCCATGCTGTCCTGCTATTGGACATAAACTATCTCCAAGAATAGCAGCCCCAGATCAGCTACTTTGAGGCATGACAGATAGCCATAAAACAAGACCATAGCTTTGCCTAAACACAGATTAAAACAAATTTACTATGTGATTCACAAATTACCAAACACCTCTTCTCTGGACCCAAATGATTATCTGCTATTTCTTTACCAATTACATCATTATCATCATTTTAGACTACTTCTCTAGAGATGAAATTTCCTGACATACCTACGAAGTGAATGGCCCTACTGTCTGACGGCATCCAATCTCAAGAAAAGAGCTCTTCTTCCTTAGACCTTATTGCAATTCATCTAACCAAAACCCGAATCTATAGAAACCTATATTGACAAGCTCAGTGGCAAGGCACCTGCCTGGTAAGCACCAGGACCTGAGCTCGATTACTGGCTCCAAAATACAAAGAAGATAGAACTCAGTTAAATATATTAAGCCCTTAACACCCACGGACACCAAGGTTAGGATGGCGGTTACCTTTTGTGAGGGGAGAAGAAGAATGGGGGAAGGGATTGCAGCTCCACGGGTCTCTACAGGGGAAGAAATGTTAAAGTCAGGAAGAGTTTATTTCTTATAGGAGATGGTGAGAATATGGTGAGATGTATGTGGACTACTGCTCTTCATAACATTTGAAGTCTGAAATTTTTAACAATTATATATTTAAGAAGGATGTGAGGGGCAACGATGTCAGATGCTGCTGAGAAGTCAAACCAACACAGAAGAGCTGTCCACTGTGAGGAACAATATGGAGACCACTGATAACTGCTCCAGCAGACCGATGAGCATGAAAGACAGATCTGAGTGAATGAGAGCACAGTGGTAAGGGAATGGAGAGAATGGGCACAGAAAACTTTTTAAAGAAGTTCAGCTGCTAGGGGCAAGGAGAGTAAGAGTGAGCGAGAGCCAGAAAGCAACAGCGAGAGGGCAATAGTTGGAAAGGCACAAACTGATCAAAATCCACGATGGGTTTTAATTCAAACAAGTGCCACTGTACAAGACACATTGCCATTAATGCCCCTCAAAGCACTTCCTTTTGCTTCGAACAGACCGTTACACTTGATGCTTTCTGAAGCAGCTCTGGAAGTCCTTTTCTTGTAAGCGTCTTTGATCACACTGCTGTGGCCGCCTCACCGTTCTGAATCGATTAAACGGTTGACTTTTCCAGGTCATTTTAATGGTGGGGAAGAGCCAGAAGTCACACAGTGCCAGACTTGGTGAATAAGGTGGATGAACACACACTGCAAGTAATTTTTCAACAGCTTATAACACAACTTGTATGAGAAAAGTTATGCATGACATAGCATCAACTGTTTCCAAGAACAATATTAAACACAATAAGCAACAAAACAAGCCAGCCATTCTCAGTTAGGTAAAACTTGGAAGTGACGGTCACCATAGTTTTGATCATGTCTAATAAAAACGTGCACAGAAGAGGACTCCCAAGAACGGCTTCAGAAAGCAGTGAGAATGATGGAACAAGCGCGTTCAAGTCAGGAATGGCATTTTTAGGGGGCTGATGGCATTGTGTCTTTAATGAATTTTTACAATTTAAAAATTCACTGTACAGTTTGATTTCTCCTTGTGTGCTTCAAGGGAGAAGCCCATCACACCTGTGTGAGTGACAAGACCTGGGGCCCCGCCACGGATCCAACCACTGCTGGCTCTGAGTCCTGCTCAGCTGGCCGGCACCTGGGTGGGAGCTGAAGTGAGCAAAGGACCTCGGCTCATTCTGTTTCACTTCACCTTTAGGGGTTTTGTGTGTGTGTGTGCAGGGTCTCACTACGCAGCCCAGACTAATAGTGATCCCCCTGATTTCTGCCTCCTGAGTGCTGGGATTACGGGCACGTGCCACCACGCCTGGACTCCAACGCCCGGCTCAGCGCACTTGAAGGCAGGGCTAGCACAGCATGGGGAACCAGGGATCAAAGCCTGGCCCCTGCGCTTACCTAAGTCACTTCACCTTTAGGTGTGGACTCTACATAACATTTATTAGAGCATACTACAACCTTTTGCCCATTAGTGATAAGTATCTAGAATTGAAAAGAATGAAAAACAAAGGCAAATGGGGCTGATTTACTAAAACCCTGAATAGGCATACGTTAAACACGTCTGTGTATCCATGGGTATCACTTCCTATACAACTCTTTGTATATATATGAACAATGCATGCTCAGATGTACATATACAACACATGCAACTCTTTCACTGACATGGAGAGTAAACCGAGCACCTATGATTCAGTCCCCAAACTTTGCTAAAGTTGCTGAGCTCTTGCTTGCAAAAGCTGCGCATTCCATAGCAAAGTAAGTTCAGTCATCTGCAAAGACAGAAAGACTTTATGTTTCACATCACCAGTTTTCTAAGGAGAAGCAAGACTGGTAAGGAGATAGCAGTCCTATGAGATGGGAAACACACAAGTGGTTCTGTTCCACACAAACATTTTGCTGCAGTCTGGAACCTGCGCGGGCATGGCTTGCAGCACAGCTGTGCCGGGGCTGCAGCGGCCTTCTCTGCCACTCCCCAGAGCAACTCTGTCACATGGCTGATGCCAGCTGATCTGCAAGCCCAGGCCTTCAGCCTGAACCTCTGAGAAATGGAATCACTGCTGACTGGATAAGCTGCCATTTCCTGTTACATAAACACATGGTGTCGATGAATTTAAAAAGTAAAACCCTTTGACGAACTCCAGGGAGCCTGAAACTCCGCACAGACAAGACTGTGCTTTAATCCTCATGACACTGCACTACGGGAGGTAGATAGCTCTCATTATTACTTTAGATGTGAAAAGACTTCAGTCCCCAAGGCTCCATCTTTACAGACTAATGTAAAATAAAAACTAAATAATTAATCTGTCACCCAGAGTTTTCACTGCTACACAAAATTTTAAAAGCAAATATAGGAGAGATGGAAAGGACCTGTATTTTGCCTACTGTTCAGATGCATCCTGGATGGGTAAAGACAGTTCTGGCCAACAGGCAGGATGCCCAGCTCAGCCCTCACTAAATATGCAGCTCCACCGCACCCTTTTGTGTACTTAAGTTCTCTTATTTGGAAAAATACAGCCAGAATTCGCAATTCAATGGCCTTTGTACATCCTGTTCCTCCTACTGCTTACCAACTAGCTTCAGCAAGTCATCGGCCTTTGCTGGTCTAAGTTTCTCAAATGTAAGTAAAACAGAGATGAAACCTTGTCACCTACAAGGCAGCAGCTGTGGGTGTCCCACCTCTTGACAATGTACCCAAAGTGAACTTCTATAGCAACTATAATTTTTGGAAGAAAAGGACTTTATTTTCTGTATCTGCATTTAACTTTGCCCTTGCCCCAAGTTGCACAGATCAGACCACCTATCCCATTTCATTTTGGGAAACTCACCACAGTGAGTTTTTTTCCACTAAAACTTTTTGACAGAAGTCCAGTGGTTCTTTTCCATCAGAATGCCTGCAGAAAGAGCCCAAGGCTGCTGCTTGCCGGCTCTTCCCTTCTTGCTAATGCGCAGGCTCCTACAAGGTGGCAGAGGGGTCTGTCCTCTCTGGGTCTCTCTTCTGACTGCCTGTTGCTTACATTTTTCTTTTCCATTGTTGGGAAAGTGATTGTTACCTCACATCCATCATAGGTTCTAGGGTGTACTGCAAGTACTACGCTAGAATGTCAGCACTGCCTTGTAGAATGCAGTACTGATTCATTGGTGGCTACTCTTTTCTAGGAGGCATGACCAAAATATATGGCAAATATTTAAATTAAAAATATATATTGGGCTGGGGAGATAGCTCAGCAGCAGCACAAGTGCCTCCTTGGCAGGCACAAAGTTCTGAGTTTGATCCCTGGTTGGAAAAAAAAAAAAAAAAAATATATATATATATATATATATATATATATATATATATATATATATATATATATGGCGTATCACCACTAACCTCCCCACTAGTACTTTCCCTTTCATAAAACACAATCATCTTATTGTCCTCATCACTTTCTGCAGCAGTCTGGGAAGTCCTCTCATGAACACTTTCATGCAATGTGATAAAAATACAATGAATGCCGCCGCCAAGCACCATCCACCGAAAAGGCTGCAGGTAAGAACATCACAGTGAGTGCTCAGCCCCATTGTGCAAGAGGCTGACACCATGGGACCTCTGGTTCTTCCTCAAAGTCAAAATAACCATGGAAGATAACTGTTGATTCAGGGGGTCGAGTCAGCCAACAGCACCTTCAAAACTGCTTTCCAAAGTGGAAAGAATGTGGGATAAGTGTGTTTGAAGCAAGAGGCAATACTTTGCAGGGCGTTTGTTGCAATGTGTTTTTGATGTAAGATGTTTCTAAAAGTTATTTATTCATCATATTTTTATCCTATTTCTTATCTCTAAAAATCCTCAGCTGTACCTACCTCATCTCATCTCTCGCAAGCCTAGGTTTTGAAATATGAAATGCTTACTTTTGGTTGTTGCCTCTCTCACTGAGGTCTGAAGAATTCTTGTCTGACCCTGGGACCCCAGCCACGGCTGCTGTATGCAGACTGAACCCACCCTGCTCTAGAAGCAATGAACACGTGGTCCCACTGGATGGGACACTGCAGGACAACAAAGAGCCATTGGAGATTCTAAGAATGAGAAAAACCGAATCTGGAATTTCACAAAACATTGTCTATGCTACAAAACCTTTTTCACTTATCCTTTTTCCATTTCTCGTAGACATTTCCAGTTTGTGTTCTGAGGGCTATAAATGAATTCCAGGGGTGGTCTTGACATTCTAACTCCTCCACAGCATCACTCACAATTAAAAAACAACAAGCAACTAGAAAGCAATGCTGCTCCTCCTGCCACATTCCAACCATCAGAGTGTTCAAATGACAAGAGGTGCCAGGAAGTAGCCAGGTCTTCATCTGCCCAGGTGTTCCTTTGGGGCTGGGTAGACCCTCAGCAGAGGTGGGATACAGAGTCTGACAAAACTTAAGACACCTACATGCACAATCATCCAGCCTTGGGAGGTAATGTTTATCCCACCACCCTCTTTATCTTTCTCTCATATCATATATTTTTGATTGTGCTGGTAGGGATGGAATAGAGGGTCTATGCATGCTTGGGAGGAGCTCTATCACTAAGGCACAAGCCCAGACTGAACTCGCATTCATATGCACTTTATATCCTCCTAAAAGGCAGGAAGCTCTTGTAGAACAATGAATGGGTCTTAGTCTATTTATCAACATACTAGAAGGCACAGAGTAACAGTCGATTGTATTTGTCCAGCTTCCCCAGTATATGTATCCCAATTCTCCTTGATGTAAGAGTAGGAAAGACATTCTTAAAGCTTCTTTCCTCAAGGAATATGCAATTCTAATTGACAAAAAAGCTTAGAAATTTTTCAAGAGGCCAAAGCAATAACATACCCAAAACCATGAAGAGAAGAATCTTAATTATTCTACCAAAATATAGCCTTCTAAAATTTTGTATAATTCCCCACTTCCTTTCCCCCCAAACCAAAGCTGAGTTTGAGGTGCTGAGATATAGCATCTGACCTTCCTTCTCTTCAAAACTCTAAATTTAGGGCCAAGGAGATGGCTCAGTAGAATAAGCACTTGCCTGGCAAGCGCAAGGGCCTGAGTTTAATCCTTGGTTCCGAAAAAAAAAAAAAAAAAAAAAAAAAAAAAAAAAAAAAAATTAATATAAGGGTGATGCTGAAAATATATTCAATGCTTTATGATCACAGTGTAAAGCTTGAAGAAATACTTGATATTGGCAGCCATGTAGCGGGATCCTGAGCGGCAGGGGGGAGAGTGAAGCAGCAAACAGACGGCCAGTCACCGTCCCCCTGCACTGCCACACATGGTGGGACAGAAGGCAGAAAACGGAGCCCTCATGACCCTTCAGAAGCCCCTGAGCCAGGGGCCTGGAGAAGGTTAAACTAATCTACCAAGTACTATTTCTCGGCAAGGCAGAAAGCAGAAGGAATAGAAAATTGGATCAGTAATGGAAAAGCCCCAAGTAACCTAAACTCTTTCATACATGTCTAAAACATACAGGAAATGATAGTTTAAAAGAGTGTAAAAAAATGCCTTGGAGAAATCAAATAATAACCACCAGTCATTTATTAGGACCAATCATGCTTTTGGCAATATTTTCTTCTTCAGATCAAGTGGGGTGCTTTTTTTATCTAAATAGTCATGAGGATTATAATAATATGTTTTGGGTATGCCCATTGCACTGCACAATATTTCCTCCCTGAAGAATTTTTGAATTCTGCAAAGCTACTAAGATATATATAGTACCTAATACAGCCAAAAGGTGCTGTCAGGTTAAGGAGATGAAAATATAGAATTAGCAGCCAAGACCAGAGAAGGGCAGTCACAAGGGAGCGTACCAAGACTTTAAAACCATCTCTAATGGAAAGAATAAGATACAAGTTTTAAATACATTTTAGTATTTTTAGTGTATTTCCAAATTTTAACTCCTGTGCCTATTGCCAGCATGTGGACTATAACATTAGAAAAAATTGGAAAAGAAACACTGTCTCCAAAATTTTATGTTAGGAATGATTATTGAAGTTTTCCAGATCTTTTGACACCTGCAAAAAAATATCTTAAGGTTATTTTTCCAATACCTCAAAGAAGGATTCATTATCAAACATGCCAAGTAAACTATTTCCAAACTGATGATACAAAATAACTTAGTAATTTGTAACTTCTCGTCCAGGAACACCAGTAAAAAGTGGTATAAAAGTTGATTACTATTTAAATTGGACCTCTTCCCATGGGTGATTCATCAGCTGAGCTCTCCTGATTAGAAGGAAAGTTTAGAAATACAGCCATATACTCATCCTCAAAAGGACTAGGCCAATGAAATGTGTACCTACTCAATAAAATTTTAGACATTTAGAATCATTTCAATGATTGATAGATTCAGATTAGCATTTAAAACTTAGATTTTTTTAATAAGTAAGGCAAAACAATTTCTAACAGCATATCTAGAAAGTTAAAAAGATAAACATGATGGTAAGCACAAGATAGTGAATTGATTCATGATTTAATCTTTAATATACCACTACTACCAAGCTTCAGAAGAAACATCATATACTCTTTTGAATTAATGCAAATAATTCAACAGTCATTCAGGACTTAAAGTTCTCAGAAAGCCAGGCTGAGAAAATTTCTTGTAATGCCCTGCAATAAATATTATAAATATTAATGCTAAAATATTGAACACTTTTCCCATGAACTGGGGACAAAGCAAGGATATTCATTCTCCCAACTTTTTCTAGATCCAGCAAAAGGATGTCTAGCCAGTACAATACTCAAGAAAGATAAACAGGTTGGAAATGAAGATATAAATGTCCTGATTTGCAGGTGACTTGGTTACCTATGTAGATAACTGCATACAATTTCCCCCACACTCCTAAGATAAATAACTGAATACAACAAGGTCAAAGGATGCAAAATGAGCACACAGAAATCAAATGGGCAATGTCAGTCATGACCTTCAGGTAATTATCATGCGCCAGCATAGGTTTATTGATTGTAACAGAGGCAGAGCTGTGCTAGGGGTGCTAATGGGGGGCTGTGTACAATGTGTGTGGTAGGGGGGATACAAGGGATCTCTGTAGTCTTTTCTGAGTGTTTCATAAATCTAAATTCCTATAAGCTAACAATATAGCAAAAACATCCTAATTATCTTTCTCCTATATTCATCAATGAATACATGCACTTTGAAATTAAAAATACAACTGCAATTACAATCATTTATTTGAAATACTTAGGTCTACTAACAAACCATGTACATGACTTTTGTGCTAAAAATTATAAAACACTAATAAAGAATTCAAAGATCTAAATAAATGAATTCATGACTTAGAAAAAGGTATTCATGGAACAGAAGCCAACTTGGGGAATACAATTAAAATGGGAAAAAGACAAGAGCAGACATTTCATTACAGTGGGAATCGTTCAGGAGGCTAAGGCAGTAATATAGGCAAAAGATAGCGCTGCTGTGATTTAAGCATCATGTGATGCAAACAGGTACCAAAACATTTCATGGTATCCGATAAGTAAAAGTAATTTTCATGGTTTTATTATCAGTTTTAAAAATACACTTAAGTAAGACAAATAGTGACTTCATTGAGGACGTGGCAATGGGTATGGAGAGAGGTGAGTACAGCATTGGATGCAGGATTGAAGGACAGGACCATGTGAAAGGGAAAGTGACAGGACTAACAAGAGTCCTGGAGGTGCGAGACATGTTCATTATCTGAGTCAGAGGTGACAGGGGCAGGTATAGGCCTGGCGTAACAGTGAGTTATGCTTTGCACAGGGTAAGCTGCACATGACAGAAAGCCCTTCAGGAACGGCAGGCTGTGTGCAATACTCACTGTTAGGGTTGTGTGTGTTCCTTCTATCCTGCCCCCTTATTCCTTGGATGTCTTCCCACTGACCGTTGCTGCCTTCTCTGAGCCCACAGAGCCCACTCTTGCCTCCAGGCTTCTACTGACCTCTTCTCACCTCTGGCAAAGTGAAGAGACTCTGGCCTCCCTGCCTCCTTATCTGTTTGGTCTAACCACAAGTGTTTTCTCCTTAAAGACTTAAAGAGCTGGTCGTAAACTAAACTTGATCACCTATTGTTTCATATTCCTTCGTTTTCTGAAATAATTTTAACCATATATATTCAAATGTACAAATAATCTTTTAATATACATTCAGAGTGAAATGTCGACAACACTCAAATGAATGTACCTTGCATACTTGCCAAGATTTTTGTATGCGTGGTAAGACCACCTAAGATCCTCTTAGCAAACCATCAGGTAACAGTGCAATATCATTAATTACAGTGCTCATGCCCATTAGAACTTCTGATTTTTTCATATGACCTAACTGCAACTTTATACTTTACAGAGAAAATTATCCCACATTATCTCATTATTTTCTCATTTGTTATCTACCTCTCTCCACAAGAAAGATAAGCCACGAGAACAGGGATCCTCCACGTCTTACACTCTGACATAACTTTGGGCTCAGAGCCGGTCTTTGCATATGCGAATTATGCTTCAGGAAAAAGTCGGATGAGCCAAATCTGGAGAATGACGACTGAGAATCCTGCGGATCATTTCCATGAGATGCCACCCTCCATGTTCCTCCTGGGGACCTGGGGATATCTAGGGCTTTAGAGCATAGAAGTCCAGTGAGATGCCCTTAGAGGGAAGTGGAGGTGGGGGAGAAGCCTGTGGAGCAGGTGGCCTGAGGAGTGGGGTGAATAACCAGCTGACTCTTCCGTCTGCAGTGAAGGAACAATGGGACAATTGGCCAGCTGAGTGACACACATGGGGTATCAGGGCCGCAAAGCACTGTGGGTCACAAAGTCCTGATACCAAAGCACATCTTTATATTGTGCGAGTCCTAAAAGGTGATTGCTCCTGGTTCCCACGAGAGTCCTGCCTTCTGTTTGTATTTCTTTATAACATTCAAGCTCATCACATTATTTAAGACTTTATTCCTTGCTGCTCAAGTAATCTAAAAACTCAACTATGCAATCAAAAACACTATGTCCTGTCTAGTTAACTGTGCTCCTTCCATTTGCTACATTATGATAGAGATGTTTTGGATGACTGTTTAAAGAACTGTATGGAAACAAGAGATACGGTGTTTATGCCTTCCACCTCTTCTCAAGCTCCCCAGACTGCTGCCATACCAGCTCGCTGTATAGATACACAAATGACAGTAGGTGAGCTCACAGTTCCTACCACATAGTATTCGCTTGCAAATACTTTTCTGAGTATTTGCGTTGTGATCACTACTAAGGAGAGACCATTAAGCATGAGCAAGAGACTAGAAAATGAAAATGAGAAAGTTTGATCTTGCTTACGTGGCAGCCTGGGATCTTTGTGATCAGAACTCTTCTACCACTCCAACCCTCGGCTCTCACGCTGTGGGCTTCCCACCACGGCTGTATTTGGGCCAGTGGAGGTGCAGCTGTGTCTGTATGGCCTGCCACCTTCTCACCCCCAGAGCTCCTTGCATTCTATTCCTGTTGCCCAGGACACCTTTCCTCTCCCCCACCTGAGCGATCTTGGCTCTCCCTGTGCCTCAGTGACCCATAGGGATCCTCTAGTCTCAGCCTGAACATATCACCTTCCAGGGAGGCTGCTGTGGGGCCTGAAAAAGTGCCCACTACACCCCTCATGGTACACTTAAGTCCATCTCCACTCACCTATTCCCGCAAGGCAGGTCATATAAGGACTCATTGTGTCACATCCCAGGCAATTATGTCCAGGCCATGAATAGCACAGTTATCTGCATGTCCATATCTTTTAGGGATGATAAATTCTTTACTAAAGAATTTTTACCTTTGCATGCTGGGCTCTTGGAAGTTTTCAATGTTCATCTTAATACATATGCATTTTGCAATAGAATATGTAGCTCTTGAATGATTCCTCATTCTCTTTCCTTAAAATAAATATCTGCCATTGCAAGGATGGGAGATCGTATTTCAAACACACCCTTTTAGGCTCACGTCAAACACTGGTTTTGGCAGCTTATATTTGAATCTCATAGCATTTGACAGAAAAGGTCTTGAACTATCAACAAATACTGTAGCAGAGACAAGGCATGTTTACAAAGGAAGATGAATCTCTGGCACAGGTTGATTTATTATGGCAAGTTTTCCTACCCAGGGAGATTGTCTAGTTTTTGATGGGAGGTAGCAGAATGAATGACAGAGAACATTTTCCAAGTGTTCTTGGGTCTGACAAGAATTTCATTCCAAGGACCCAAGAAGAAATAGAAAAAAACATAATGGGGACACACACACACACACACACACACACACACACACACACACACTCCCCTCTGGAGCCTATTAACTAAGCCCAGAGGAATATTATACAAATACCCTATTCAGAAAACCCTGTCAGTCAACCCAGAGTTATGTCATTAAGCCACAAGAAGAAGGGAAGAGTGTTTATTTCAGAGGAGATGGATGCTGAGTTAGCAGCAAAGGGATCATTAAATCCTTCAGACAATAGTCTTGATGACAGGGTTCCTTATGACAGTCTCCCAAGTCTCACATCTCGGCACCTATTTCCTTTCTTTCTTCCACAAAAGCTTGCTCCCCTCCCCAGATCCAAAATGACTCCCTGTGAAATCTCGATGGAGTGACAGATTTAAGAGATGATTAATGTGTACAGGGGAGTTTTGGGGTTCTGCGCAGAAGAGAAAAGCACATTTATTAGGCAAACAGGAGGCCTCTTCTGCTTGCCATTGCTTCACCTTCCATCATGTTTACTTAATTACCTATCCAAGCCCTCTTAATTCATTCCATTTTATAAGAACAGCTGTTATTCAAAACAAGAAGAAAATGGAATTTCTAAGGTTTTTTTTTTTTTTTTTTGGTTGCTTACATGTTTCTAAACTCCTTGGTTTAACTTCACAATAGTAGTATTGTAAGCATATTATGGAGCCCACCCTAGATTACAATACTGTTTCCTGATAAATCCAATTGTTAGTCATATTTCGAGTAATACAATAGCAGAAAGATATGAGCTACTTCACGAATAGATGACAGCATGCAAGAGAGCACAGTGTAGTCTAAGCTGCTGGCAATTAATTTAAACTGTGTGAGGCCCGAGTTATTATTACCTGACTGCAGTTAATAACACTTGTATGTGGGGCTTTTTCCTCATTAAACTTTGCTTTAATGGGCTCCAAAATTCTGTGACAGATTTTTGGTCAAGTTGTTTCCATTAAAAAGTGTTGAGCTTAAAAATTAATATCTTATTAAAATAAACAAAATAAAAATTAATAACTTACAACTGCCACACCCACCCACATCCACACACCCCCATACACACACAGATCCCACACACATACCTCAAATCAAATGGTCCACCAAACATTCTCCTTCCCTCCTGAAGGTTTTAGATTCATTGTTATCACTAACCAGTCTTCCACTATTAAACTTAAATGGCCAATTGGGACAAACAGTTCTGAGACCAGTCTTCCACCACTGATTAAGATGAGGTGGAAGATGTTAGAGATAATATGCATTTGGTCTTCTGAGCTTCCTGGGCACATCTGGTGACCTTGCCAGCTCCAGCAGCCTTCTTGTCCACTGTTTTGATGACACCCATAGCACCGGGCTGTGTCTGGCTCACAGTGAGAACAGAGAAGCAGCCTAGATATGGACAGCCAGAGACGCCCTCAACGCATCTGGGCTTGCCTGGAACCACATCAACAGGCCAGCATTGCTGGATTTCAAGAATTTCAGGCTGTCTACCAGTTTCTTACCAGACTAGTGATCAATCTTTTCTCACAGCCCAGCAAATGTGCAAACAGTGTGAGCTGTGTGACAGGGGCAAAGCCAGGACTGATCTAGCCAGCATGTCATCCTGAGAGGTGCCTGGAATCATGTTTTTTGACAAAGTCTCTGTCTTAGGACACTGATGAAGTCACATAATACTCACTGGTCTCAAGTTTCCATGGGGAGACACCAATGGTGACACTACACTCGCACTCAGCTTTCAGTGTATCCAAGACCCAAGCACACTTGAAGGAACCCTTCACTGTCTCAGCAGCCTCCCTCTCAAGATTTTCAGTGGTTCTTTTGTCAAAGCCACCACGTTTGGAGATCAAATGGCCAGCAGCAGCGGACTTGCCGGAAGTCTGGCGCCAATAACATTATGCAAGCCTTTCCCGCCCCATGGTGCCTCTGACTCCATAGTGGTTTTCACCACCACTGAGCTCTTGTGGAAAACGCACTACAGAAGATGATATTAATGTGAGTTTTTTCTTTCCCATGTTGGCTTTGACTTGGTAGTGGTTTTCACTGTACCTGCACTTTTATGGCAAACACATTACAAAACCAGCAGGGTTTTTCTTTTTTAAAAAGAATGTTTATAATAGAGAAGATCTTCAAATTTTCTCTTCTTTGATTCTAGTTATCATTATTAAGTTCAAAGTCTGACCTTGATGATAACCCAGAAAAAACAATCACATTTGGCTTTCCCACCTCATCACTGCAACCCAAGGTTTGGTATCTTTTTTACAAACTGTTTACAAAAGTGAGACATAAGCCAGCACATGAAAATGTTAATGTAGTGAGCCCAAAGCCATCCTTAGAAAGACCTCATGTGAGGCTGGCCTTGACTGGCATCTGGGAACTCAGCTTGTACAAAGATCCCTACATGGAGAAGACGGGTTCTCTAACATTAAGGTTGTTTTGCTGTTGCGTAGGTTGTTTGTACAAATACTGTGATTCATAGCCAACACCTGCTTCCTTTTTGAGAGCCTGACACTCAGCAGGGAACACTAGCCAAAGAATCCTACATGACTGTTTCCTTTTACAAACCTTAAACCTGGGTTCTTAAATGGGCTTCAGTGGACAAAAACACTGCAAGTGTGTGGTTGCCCTTTTCAAAGTCAGAGCTGGTACATAGTGTGTGACTGCCACATGGAGGCATAGGAAGCTGCCACCGAGATTCCTCCAGATACGTTAACATACCTTTGCTCACCGGCTAGCACTGTATGTCCTTTCTGACTCCATAATCAGTCTTATCTATAGGCACACAGTGTTCTGATCCCAAGTCCACCTAAAGAATCACTAAATGGCCACCCACCCAGCAGAAGCTTTCTTGCCCCTAATAAATACATACTGCTCTTAAAATTCATTCTTTGCTTTTAGAGAACAAGAACTTATCACAGGTTTCTTTAAGCTTGGGAATTTTTGAGTTGTTTGTTGTTGTTGTTATTGTTGTTTTTTGTGGAACCAGGGATTGAACTCAGCCCCTTGCACTTGCCAGGGAAGTGCTTATTCTGCTGAGCCATCTCCCCAGCCCCAGCTTGGGAGTTTTATTCCTCTATATCATTTGGAGTTCATCCACTGAGATCACTGGATGGAAGGAAGAGTTTGCTTTTGCTTCACAGACACTGGATAGGGACTTGTTTGTGTCCCAATTTTATGCTCCAAATTTTGTATATCTTTGCACATTGCTTATAATTACTTAAGATAGGAGCAAAAAAAAAAAAAAAAAAAGAATCACTAAATGTGTAAAGGAGTCTTGGAAACTTCCAGCAAAGCTCAAAATTAGCTCTGATTAGCTAAACTTGATTTTTCTAAAGGGGGCTATAGAGTGCTAATGCTAAATCCTGTCCAGTTGGTTTGGAGTTTTAGGAGAGGTATAAAGTTCTTTGGTCTCCTTTCACAAAATACAAAAACTTGGTGCTGATAATGCTGTGAGTTTTCTAGTATGGAAACACTAAATTTTTTATAAGTGCGTTTTTTTTTCTTTTGGCTGCTATTTAGTTAACAGGAAAAGGATAGTTTGTTGACCACAAGGACATTGCTGTCAAACTATAAACTTAGACAGAGCCCAAATAATAAATCTGTTCCTTGCCAGAGCCAGCACAATGAAGCAGAGCAGACAGCTGGACTACGTGCTACCACTATGGAGCACAGACTTTATTCCTTGAATTCAGTCTTCAGAAAATATAATTTAATAGAACCCACCTCCACTTTTTAAAAAAAATGTAGTTTAAAAGATACAGGGAAAACTATATGGAGCATAAATTATCACTGAATAACATTTGTCACTGGTACACTAAATATATTAAATGTAAAAGTTTGTATGCTTACTGTGAAATTAATTAGTTAATTATGTGTTAATATGAAATTAATGTGCAATTAATTTGTATGCTCAAGTAATTTGCATAATTACTGTGAAATTAATTTTATGTGAATGTGAAATTTGTATGTTTAATAAAAATATAATATTTTAATTTTTTTGCTCCAGTAATGAAGAAAAAGAGTTCTTCAGCTTTCTGATTATTCTGGGAGAAGAAAATCTTGGTTTGTTTTTTCTTTTAACTATTTCAAATGTACCCAAAACAGAAACAAAATTAACTCCAAAATGTTATGCATTTGAATGAATGTCCTTGCTTTTTTTTAATCTCCCTGACATTAAAAATTCTAGAAGAGATCTGAAACTGACTCATCCAAATATTTTGTTATATTTTTCAGAGCAATGTAAAATATGCTCGCACAGGAGAAAAGATGTTGGAAAGCCCCAGTGACCCCTGCACCCAGTTTTGCCTCTACAGCAGTCTGATAATCACCTGCTCGGGAAACTACATACTGAGCACCTCCTTCTCCAAGTAGAAGCTCTCATACAAGCAGTAAACATTGTCTGTTGAAAAGACAGCAAGGAAACAGACCACAGTTCATAGAAGAGATTTCTGACACTGTCCTTTCATTCCAACAAGACAAGTTGTCAAAGACCTACTGGGAACCATGAGAGAATGGAATCCGCTCTTCATCACTCCATTTCTAGTAACTGACTTTCACAGTTAAGGTTAATCTATAAATACTCAGACCTCTGTGATAGCTCTGAAGTGTGGCAAAGCCACTCCTGCATCACCCGTCCATTCTTCTTCAACCGTCCATTCATCATCATATTTCTAGACTTGACTATGTCCCTCCTGCTCCCAGAGAAAGCCTACTTACAACAACTAAATAGACACCAAAGTTGGTCTCTCGTCTACCATAGAAGGATCTAGAAGGTCCTTAGGGATGAGCAGAGAGGAGATAAATGAAATTTCAGAATAAAAGATTTTGTACCAAACAAAATATCAATGAAGATTTAATTTTGAAGGTAAGCTTCACATGGAAGGTGACATTGGGAGAATCTTCTGATTCACCTTTAAAAAGCAGCTCCTTGTCTATAATGGATTTCTTTGATAGTAACTCATACTGAGAATGCATAAAGCAATATCATTAATTTGGCAGATACATCACTGGGTGCAAATCTTGTAACAGCCAGGACTTTGTGTTTTTTATTTATTTATTTATTATTTTTGTTTTATTGAAGTACAAATATCAATGAGACAGTTTTAAGATACCTTGATAAGATGGATTTGATAAATTAATACATTCCAAACTGTTTTCATAATGTTTTGGTATCATAGAAGGTGCATACATGATATTATACTTACAGACATTAATATACGATATGTCTCTTATCAGTAGAGTGTAGCTCTTTGCGTATCTTATTTTTTATACCTGAATTATATCAAAGGTTCAATAATTAATACTTTCTACCTTGTTATTTTCCTAGTGGTTGTCCATAGTACTAGAGGCTGACATAATATCCTGTCCAACCACCATTGGTGCAAATCTTGCCTCTCATAGAATTATGTAGAAGCACAGCGTTATCTATCCCAACTGTACTGTCTATACACACACATCATGATTCTTCTTTGCTGTACCCCTTCCTTTGTCTACACCTGTCAAACAAGGGCACTCCATTGTCATTCAACTAACTTAGGTACTTGAACTCAACAACACAATCCAACACAGTCCGGCATTCCACAACAATAGTGAGTTATCTGAAGAAGTTGTTGACCATAGCCATTTACAGATCAACTTATTATTATGGCCCAGCGATGTATACTTCATTTTTATACTTTTCTGCTGGATGGTTCAGACCTATATAGAGCAAGACTTTTATACCAACACATGCACTTTATGTTTCTTATGAGGTCACTGAAGTCCTTCAGGGTTTATCTTGTAGTCCTGTACCTTATTCTGTAGATCCTTTGTGTCATCCATGTGGATAAGTAACGGCAAATGCTTGACCAGTTTGCTCTCTGTGAGAGCCTCAGAGAAAGTTTTCTCTCCATGTGACTCTGCAGGCACACTATAGAAATTCGATCGCTTTCCTCTGTGACTCCATAATGTCCTTGTTCAGAAAATTTGGAGCTCAACTGAGTTTCATGATGTTGCAGTACAGGTTCTCCTATGTCCTGAGTCTTTGAAGACCTTGAAAGGCTAGGGCCAAAATGTTGGCTGGCCTTGTGGCTCTTCTATTTCTCCAATTTTGATCTGTGAACTTAGGTGGTTAACCATCCAGAAGAAAAACTGATTAGTATCCTGAAGCATATGCCGTTCACTTTGCCTTATCTGACTCAATTGTTTTTAGTTGTTGTTGTGTGTTTCCATTTGTATTTCTGCTTTTTGCTTCTTATACTAGGGAGACTATATGATATTTACACATGTGTGTCTGGTTCATTTCACTTATGAGTATATGTTCAAGTGGCATCCACTTCAGTATACATGCTTCAAACTTATCATTCTTAATAGCTGAGTAATACTCCATTATATAGAAATACCACATCTTTTTCAACCATTCCTCATGTGATGGACATCTTGGTTGTTTCCAAGATTTTGCTATCACACATTGTGCTGCTATAAACATAGGTACACATATATCACTATGATACCATGTTTTCAGTTCTTTGGGAAAATTCCCAGTAGGGGGATAGCCAGCTTGAACCGGATTTCTAGTCCTACTCTTTTGAGGAGTCTCCATACTGACCTCCACAATGGTTGTACCCGTTTACATTCCCACCAGCAGTGGAGAAGTGTTCCCTTTTCCCCACAACCTCTCCAACATTTGTTGTTGGTTGATTTCCTTATGATAGTCATTCTTTCTGAAGTAAGATAGCATCTCAGTGTTGTTTTTCTTTGCATTTCATGGCTGACTAGAGATGTGGAGCATTTTTTCATATATTTATTTGCTTCTTTAATTTTGTCCTCTGAGAAGTATTTATTCATCTCAGATGCCAATTTCTGAATTGGGTCTTTAAATTTGAGGGCTATTATATCTTAGTTCTTTATATATTCTAGACAGAAGACCTCTGTATGATTGCTTATTAGTTAGGATTTTTTCAAAATGTGTGGGTTGTCTTTTCACTTTGTTCACAATTTCTTTTGACATGCAGAATCTCCTTAAGAAGAGTTGATCCCAGTTGTTGATTCTTTCAAGTGCTTCCCGTGTGAATATATGCTTGTTCATGAACTCTTTACCTACCCCTATGTCTTCAAGAGTTCCTCCTACTTTCTCTTCCAGGAGATTGAATGTTTCTATTTTAATGTTTAGATCTTTAATCCATTTTGACTTTAACTTAGTGCATGGTGATAGAGCTGGGTCAAGTTTTAGTTTTCAGCATGTAGAAAGCCATGTTTTCAAGCACCATTTGTTAAAGAGGCTATCTTTCTTCCACTGAGCTTGTTTAGCCCCTTTGTCGAAGATCAGACTGAGTGTGATTGGAGATGCCTCTGCATCTTCTCATCTATTCCACTGATCCTCAGGTCTGTTTTGTTGCCAATACCATGTTGATTTTATCACAGTGGCTTTGTAGTAAAATGAAAAGTCAGGAATTGTGATCCCTCCTGTCGTGTCTTTATTGGCCAAGATTGCCTTTGCTATTCTAGGTCGTTTGTGGTTCCAAATAAATTTTAGGAATGATTTCTCTAGGTCTGGGAGGTATGTTGGTGGCAGTTTGATAGGGATTGCACTAAATCTGTACAGCAATTTTGGGAGTATGGCCATCTTCACAATGTTGGTTCTTCCTATCCAGGAGCATGGAATATCTTTCCATTTTCTGAAATCCTCTATAATCTCTTTTCTTAGGGTGTTGTAATTTTCCATGAAAAGATCTTTGACTTCCTTGGTTAAGTGAATCCCAAGGTATTTCATTTTACGTGGTGCTATTGTAAAAGGTATTGTTTTTATTGTTTCCCTTTCAGTGTGCTTGTTATCTGTGTAGAGGAATGCTATTGACTTTTGAGCATTGATTTTGTATCCTGCTATGCTACTGAATTTCCCTGTCAATTCTAGTAGTTTCTTGGTGGACGTTTTTGGGGTCCTCCAAGTAAAGTATCATGTCATCTGCAGATAGTGATAATTTAACTTCTTTTTTACCTATTCTTATTCCCTTTATTTCTCCCTCTTTTCTAATGGCTGTTGCTAAGGATTCCAAAACTATATTGAATAGGAGGGGTGATAGAGGACATCCTTGTCTTGTACCTGATTTAAGAGTAAAAGATTTCAGTTTTTCCCCATTTAGGATTATATTAGCTTTTGGGTTGTCATAGATGGCTTTTATCAAGTTAAGATAGAGTCCATCTATTCCAATTTTCTGTAGAACCTTGAACATGAATGAGTGTTGGACTTTGTCAAAGGCTTTCTCTGCATCAATTGAGATGATCATGTGGTTTTTAGATTTCAGTCTATTAATATAGTGTATTACATTTATAGATTTTCAAATATTGAACCATCCTTGCATCCCTGGGATGAATCCTACCTGGTCATGGTGTATGATCTTCTTGATGATT